>UZAF01018075.1:0-12828 GCA_900617895.1 Haemonchus placei | reverse complement strand
CACACACGGATACCTGTGGTCCCCCGGGTTAGCTCGGTAGCGACGGACCACCCAGGAGGCAAGGAAGGCCTAATTGCAAGGTGGGGAAATCGATGCACGGGCTTTGTGTGTGTTAAGTGCCCTTTTACCGTTACGACACCTCCTCCTGTACTTGTCGAGCGGTCATTTCCTTCAAATTCTATCGTTAAACAGCGCCATCCTTCTCTTACCCACCATTACCAGCCAGGGATAACCAAACTGAGACGGTTTTTACTCGACACCGATCACATACATACTTGTTATCATTGCCTGTGCAGAACATCGGAAACTGGCTTCTCTCCACCTTTCCAGCTTATGAATACATACCTTTCTTATCTCATTTTTTCTGTTCGCTTTTCTTCTTCGTGGGATGGTTCACCTGCCTTCCTGTCAAGGCTAGTTTATGAAAGAGCTTCCCACAGAGCCTCCCACGGCAGAATTACCCTTGAGTCTCCCGAGTTCAGTATGAATCGACACAGAGGGTTACTCAAGCTAATTGTCGTTCTCAAATAAGTAAAGCCTGGCTCATTCAATCATTGACTCCCATACCCGGATTTGGCCAGGAAGAAGGAAGTCCTTGTTAAGGCCCACAGAGTTCATGAAGCCGCTGGCAATGGGCAAAGAAACGAGCTTACTTTGCCTATTGCCAGCTGCTACCTGAATTCTGTGGGCCTTAACAGTTCTTTTCAGTGCCCTTTTCGCATCCTTCATATAGTGTTAGCAGGTCATCTCCAGGGTGCCAGCTGTTCCAGCCTGTTCTGGTCGTCTGCTCTGACGTCTGCCGGCTTTCTATTAGCTTGACAAATGAGTATTGTGCATAATATCTGCACCTAACACAACTTGCTTTACGGTTATGATTAATCCGACTTATAAACGTTTGTTGCCGCATGTTAGAAAAGCCTTTTCTGAAAGAACTTATCGAGTACGATACTTATTGGGATTCATCTTGACGCATTATTTTTTATTGTAGAGTGGTGAAGACTTGGGAAAAAAATGCTGAGAGATTAGCGACTGGATGAGATCATGCCTTGACTTTTTCCCAGAATTGGAGTGACGTTTGAAAGTGTAGCAAGCTTTTATGCTGTCGAACGGGTCGTATCTACAAGCCGATCGAAGAGACGAAAAGCTTAGTTAACCTGGTCGAGTAATGGTCCAGGACTAGTCCCGTACTGCACTTGTAGAAGCCGTGCCTTTGACCACTAGTCCACCTCCACCATTGTAGAGACTAGATTTCAGTAAGTGAGAAACGAGTAGTAGAAGTTGAGTCATTCGACCCTACGATCCACAGTTTGCAGAGGTCAGCGACGGGGCATAGGACTGTGTAAATCATATATTGTTCTTTTTAGCGGATCGGTCGAATTGATCCAAATGACTTTGAGTCATTTTCATCAATTCCTAGGCACACATACTTATCTCTTCCACAACTTTCACTCTCTGCAAATTGAAATTTGCGTGTGATTTCGACCCTTGTGGCCTAACTGATATTTTTTTCGTGTTTTCGTTTTTTTGTCTTTTTCCTGGTTTTTTGGATCACTGTCAAGTGTTTATTTCTACAGAAATTGATTACAGATGTTCAGCAGTGCTCCGCCACTGCCACCTCGAGGCTCAAGTAGTCCGAAGGTCACATTCAAAGGAGTAAGTGTATTTGTGGTCATAATAATTCAGTTCACTATATTTTCAACAGCCCATGCCCGAATCTTTGACCATTTCAGGCTCAAACGTGGCGAGAATCAATCGGCGTTGTACTGTCTATCGCTTTATGTCTTTCATTATTTGTAAGTTATTAAAGGATCTATCGATTTGGTCGATTGTCTGTTTATATATAACTTCCAATTCTTCCTCTGCTTCTAAGTGGAAGGCAAAGTCATGACGTATCCAAGAGAAATCGTTTTCCAATACTTCTTGTTGCTGTTGATTGGGTTCAAACCGTAAGTGGGGCTTATTGCTGTGCACGAAACGTGACAAGCAGCTCTTCTCTGAAGGAAGTTTTTGAAAAGCTGAAAGAAACGAAGAAGAGTCATTACCGAAATTGGCAGCGCGAGAGTGGCAAAAACTCGGTCCAGAAGCATTGAACTGGCCATTGGCTGGATCAAGCATAACTGTCGGAAGGGGGGGAATATGCACGATGTGGCCGGCAGCAATGGTGCTGGCTGAAATAGTCAAAAGAGCGGGGCCTTATTTTGCTGATTGCGGTCTTTCGTGTGAACAATCATTCCCCGGTTAGGCTCAGCAAATGAAAATTCGACGAAAGGGTGGGAATAGGAACGCGGAGGGAGGCGCACTTCTGTATTGTCTACACTGACAGAAATCAAGTCTTTTATGAGCTCTACTGGGATCTGGCTATACACAGAGTGAAAGCGCTGATCTCTCTATTTGTTGGCCCTCAAATGTGATTGGGTGGATCCATGCGTCTATTAGCACGATTCTGAACAGAAGCCGAGTGCTGGGCGCATCCTGAAATGGGACCGCTCATTGCCCGAAACGCCACTCCTGATCGCTTTCATTGCTTGCTTGAATTTGTAAAAATTGCCTTAATCATGAAAGGCTCTTGCACGTATTTGAAGAAGACAAAGACTCGTTCAATCACCTTCACAACTTTGACTGAGAACCTTGTGCATGGCTTATTCCCATAACGACCTACCAAGACCGCTTGCTCTTTGTTTTCATTACTTGTGTTCATGTCCAGAAAGAAAGCAGTCTGAGGGCCACAAACACCTCCTTTCAGATTTCGGTGATAACCCTTGCCATTTATTATTGGCGAGATCGAGGCGTTTATGAGGAGCTCATCGATTACCTCGATAAAACGATAAGTATATCGAAAATCAATTACAATCATCTACTGGGATTATATCAGTTGAGTGACAAAGAGGTCAATGTACTCAGCGAGGAACGAACGGTGAGTCCTACAGTCCGTCATGTCTCTCACAGCCTCTTGTGATTGCATAGGCGATGACAGACAGGCTGGCTGATCGACAGTTAGCTTGTTTATCTCTATCGATTTTTGACATTGAGACATTAAAATTGTTACTTTTCTTTCTCAAAAATAATTTTTATTAGTATTTTTTTTTACTCACTTCTGTTTTTTTCTCATCAGAGTCAAAAGCTAGAGTTTTTTTAGTCTCATAGTATGTCTACGTTACTAATAGCACAATAACCCATGAGGGAAACGATCGATACGTCCTTTACGTCGGCGAATTTCTCTTTTCTGGCTTTCTATAGATAAAAGTAACAATGGCATAGTAATTATCTTTGATCGATTCATTCCTCAGCCGACTTGCAGGGTAGAGGGCGCACAGGGCGAAGGTGGCGCAGGGTGTAGGAGCTATCGACTACCCACTTCAGGGATCCGACCATTTCTTTAATAAATTCGACTTTTCCCTCTTGGAAGAACTTATTGGTGCAAAGCCATTCATGAGATCGACCTGTACAATGACAAGAAGCCTTTCTAAGAAAAGTATGTGTTCAACAGACCTTACGGTACCGTATAGAAATCAAAGGCGCGGCGTATACCAAGTGCAATCATCATTGTCGGGAAGTTTATCGCTTTACCTCTGTCAATTCCCAAACTCAGTGGTCGGGTCTGCCCAGTCATGTCTTTACAATCTTGGTTTTCATCGACCCTAATTTCCGCCGGATCGGATCACATCAATGGGCTGCGAATGACACTTTGCGCCGAATAGACTGTATAGATCCTGGTTTATGGCGGCAGTTGGTTGGTCGAGGGATAAATCTGCTCAGACTCAGGTAAAATCACTTCGAAGAACGGTCTCAAAGCATCAGAACTTCCAAATAATTGGACAATGTGGCGCAGAACAGTGCTGAACNCAAATCAACTTACTTAAACACTGAGCGGGTATCCTTCCTCTACGTTTGTTCTAGCTATTCAATTCACTTTATACTGCCAGGGGTCCAGTGCAGGAAGGTTATCAGTGCTTGCATGGGTATTTTCAAGCAAAACAGCTATGAAAATCTTATAAAATATCAATTCAGAGAACTCTGTGGGATTTTATTTCACTTCTGTTATTTCCTCTATGCCAATTTTGCTATGGGAAAGAGGTGGTGCTGATTAAAGGGCACGCTATGCTGTTCGTTTCACTCTCCAGGCCTTTCTTACCCAGTACTTCTCCCCACATGAGGGAAAGAAGTGACAATTCTTATCAAAAAGCTCGACTATATCCTGATTTGATCGTATGGCGACGAATGGAGGTCGGAGGGGTAAAGGAAAGAACAGGCTACCTTGAACTATGCCATCGTTGTCTAACCTGTAATTATGGATAGAGGATGGCACGGCATGGTAAAGAAAGCCGTTCTGGTTCTCTCTCCGTAGTTATGTTAAGGCTAGGAACGGGGGTTTGATGAGATTATAAGATTATTCGCCGTACCGGATCCAAGTGATGTAGGTATGTAATTAGGTTCATTCAAGTTCCAGTATAACGGCTACAGCCCCGCCTTTCCTTAGGAACGGACCCCACCTATGTCGCCTAGGGATACTTTCTCGAATGGATGCATAGACCTACATCAAGCTCAAGCGGAATATGTCTGAATCTTGACTGTCGTGGTAAAGCATCCAGAACGAAGCATTCAAATGTTTTCGGAGCTTTATTAGAAAAGGAGATTCATGGCGCAACCTCGAAGAACTGATCGATTCCTACTGATGGATACTTTTTTCTCCTTTCAACTGGATTAATGTGGTCCCCCTTCGTGTCCCAAGGAGGACAACTACTTGTTCTTTCATGGGTTCAATGATTCCTACGGATAGCGCTATACGTATGGCCCAAATTTTTTGATATTATCGGAGATTATATGATCCTTTTGAAGGGGCAAGGTGGCTATTATGGGAGATGCCCATATCTATCGACGCCGAAATTATACGATGGTGGATGAGGCGTTCCGATTATGCCATGAGTCAGACCCGATTAATACGTATGTCCTTCGAAGACGGCGGTGATGACGATAAGGACAGACTACGAATGTACGAATTTAAACTAAAATCCATTCAATTTCGGCTTCGGAAATAAACGCGTAGAGAACAAGGCCATATGGGCCTGAAAACGTCTATCGGACTGAAGAACTACGGTCAACTTACGTTACGGTAACATCTGTTCGAATAATTGGATCTCTGGGCTCGTTGGTATAAAAAGCCATACAATGAGAGCGAATGTGATTTTTATTGTGAAAAATCAATAAATTATAGATAAATATTGGCAACACTAATAAATAAACAACCACTAAATAATTACAAGAAATGGTAAGTGAACTATGCTTTATGCCAAACGAATCGGGGGCCGAACATCTCCTCATCGGACCTGGCGTTCAAAGGGAATCTCGTTAGTGATACTGATGTGACACCCCCGGTCCGAAATTCAGGAGACCATCGTGGAACTTGCTTAATAGCTTCTCAAAAGCAGAAACCTTCATATAACGGTCGTACAGCCTGTACGGTTCTATTACATTTGTATTTTATTGATTTTGACCTTGAATGGAAGCATCTGTCACTCTTTTGAAAGGGTTACGCTAGCGCAACCTCAAGTGTATTCAGATAAATGAGTGGATGAATAAGTAAATAAATAAATAAGCCAGTGATTAGCTAATAATCAGTCTCCTATCTATCCGCTCATTTTATTAGTGGTTGCATTCATTTTTTTTTCATGGAGTGAAAATGCCGAGGCTCATTGATAGTAAAACTTGTAAACATTCTTTCCTTTTCCTACAGAAGAAATCACCTTCGTAGGCGAAGCTGTAAGCGTGTCCATATGAAATAAAGAGTAAATAAACAAGTAAACAAACCAATCAGTAAAGAATAACTAGTGTCCGTCTATTGTCAGCCGAACTACCACCTTTGCCTACAATGCCCAATGTCACTTGATTATACCCATACTCGTGAATGATTGCTACAAAAGTAACAATTATATCGAACGACGTCAGTCTTTTTACTATCATGTGCAATCAGTTAGGCATATACAGTAATCCGTGCTGACTAGAACTGCTAAGGGATTGACACTAAAACTCATCGCGGGAGAAGATCCGAAACCAGATGTTAGCTGAAGTGTTGTATGGACCAGATACCCTCTAGAGATCTCTCCTATTCTAATAATAGCCGCGTGCATGGCGCACCCATCAGCGAGATCTGAGGATTGGCTGGAGATCATTGATTCATTGGCCATTTCTCAAAGCTTAGACTTATTTCATTATTCTGATTACTTCACGGTGAATGAAAGGATAAGACGATCGGTATGTATTTGGAAGTATTCTTTCTTATCATCAATTATCATTTAAAAGTAGTTCA
This sequence comes from Haemonchus placei, assembly GCA_900617895.1. Lineage (NCBI taxonomy): Eukaryota > Metazoa > Nematoda > Chromadorea > Rhabditida > Trichostrongylidae > Haemonchus > Haemonchus placei. The sequence continues at coordinate 6,524 of UZAF01018075.1, read as the reverse complement.
CCTACCATATGGCTTACCCAATAACTTGAGGGCAGCTAGCGCCCATTGAATGCCATTATGCTTCTAAGGAAGTCTGGCCCTAGTTAATCGACCCTTACAAGGAATGGAAAGCTCGATTGGCTAGACAGGTCCATGAACCTGAAGTGCGGAGCCTCTCAACCCATCCCTAACCCATAACCATAACTAACCCATTCACTTTCTCCAGAGCGAATCCAGTGAATTCCTGTTCCAATTGGGAGACCAAACCAAATCAAATTATAGACTACCACTTGAATTATGTATATGTATTGATTGATTTCTATTCGATTTGCTTTCATACCATTTATTTCAGTTATTTTTTTTTAATTGTTTGTATGTTCAAATTTGAAAAGGATTTTCATTTGGTAGATCGGCAGCTTTTCATCAGAATATGTACTATCAAGAATTTTGAACTTTCGCCTTTAAATCAGCAACAATTTAATTTCAGTATAAAACAATTCTTGGATGCTATTTGCTAGGAGATCTGGCATGCTATATTTGCCTAGTGCTTGCCATAATTCTGTATTTTACCAGTAACGTCTCAAAATCGCCTTCTCACATAATTTTCTGGGTAAGTCTTTCCTACATCGTCTTGTTCAGGGTAGAACTTCGGTCAAAACGATATCTTTTATGATTTCTTCGAAGCAGATACAGAATATCGGAGAATCCGCTGAAATAAGGAAAATCCGGGTTTGTAAACAGAACATGCTAATGCTCCTACATTCTAAACCCATCTGTAGTGGAACCCATGAAGGACAAAGTCTCTGGTTTTAGAAATTCCGCGTGGAAAAAGCGCCTCTCATACGACTTCAATTCAGAATCGTAGTGGCGTAATGAGTGTGAATGCGACCTACACCAAGACTTTGCGGTGGGCAGCCAATGTATGAATCAGTGGTTTTATCCTCCCAAACGAGTGTCGTGAACTGGTACGACACTACAAAAGAGAGAGTGTCGTACCAATTCACGACCTCTGAGAGATGGAGGCCTTAATTGGCAAAGCAGATATCGGTCCGGGATTCGAACCCGTCACCGTGCGTGTGTAACAGAGTGCCCCTGACACTACACCACCTTGCCCAGTAAAGCCCATGTCCCACAAAAAACATCATGATTAGTCGAGACACACTTTTTTATGACCACGTTACGTCGTAGGAAGGAATGAAGTCGTTCATTTCATTTTCGCATTTTACAACTTCTGACTTTTCTGAGACCGGGTTAAAGTAGAAGAATTAGGATCATCCAGAATAAACAGAAAAAAATTAAAGTTGACTATCATCGTTAGTAAAAGAGGAATAAAGTAAATTTTCTGTATATCAAGATCTCAAAGAAGGACTTTTCAGGTGATCTTATGCATCGGGGTGCTGTACTGTATTTGTGAAGTTCATCTATTCACTTTCATGCTTATGCCATATTCAGCTGCTCTGCCAAACTCCACTGAACAGGTAAGCTACCTTCTGAGAAACTGTGTCCCAGGAGGACTACAGGAGTACCTTCTTTTTACGGAATTTATCAAATTTGGAATTGCCTATATATTTTTGCAATAATTGAATGACCTTTTGAAACTTTTTCTACTAAGCCTTAAATTTGGATAAATTTTGCTTTTATTAAATAGTTTCTTCGCCTTTAAATGTATATTTTTTAATTTATTTTTTATCATAATTTTTAACTTTGATTTTTCTTAGTATAATGCAGAAAATTTCGAAGTTTCTTTTTTTTCCAGAATTTAGTTTCAAATTTTCCTATATAGTGATGGAAAGACCTCGATATTCCATAGTAATTCGGGAAGCAAGCACTCTATAGTCCTTTTTCTCCGAATAAGTTAATAATTGGTCCCATTCATTTATAAATTTCTTTATTTTTCGTGGTAGCCATGGTTTACGATTTTTATTCTGTTCTTGTCAGCTTTCCGACTACTTATGGTATTAATCTCGGAAAACGTGTCATCTGTGTCATTTTTGAATTTTCTCCACGATTCAGTTACTCAATCATGCAATTCCTCATAATCCTGGCGGCCTGATGCAAATGGAACAACGACTAGGCTGCACCTTCGATCATAACCTCTACGCTGCCAATAAACGCCGACTCAATCCACGGGTAGGACGATTTTCTTTCTCGGGGATCTCCTCCAACAGTGAAAGGGGCTCAGAAGTAATTATGAGAGTCAAGAAGTTGTTGAGAATCGTTTTGTACATGGAGGATTCGGTAGATTCCAAGCACAAATTTGCATAATATCGTTTCATAGGTTCAAGGTCTTCCCTCCCACATCTTTCATCTAGTTCTACTGTAAAAACGTAATCAAGTTGTGTCCAACACTTCTTTCGCTTTGAACTCGAGAAGGAAATTAAATTTTCCCTCTAGATCGGACTGTAGGGTCCGCTACAGTACTTACATCCTGCATTCCTTTAGATTGATGCGATCAGCAGTGATTTTTATGCCTTACCAGGGAAACGAACCTTTAGGTGTCCTCTTTGTATTAAATGAAGTAGTTGGTCACTAATGATATAACTCGATACTGAATGATCAATTTTTTAACAGCCATTTCAATGAGTATTCCACCAACCAGTAACAATATTCAGAACACCTGCGATCCACAGATCGAGTCGTCGTTCATTCCACGATTCGTCCTTGTTTTTCTGCTCGTTCTGCGATTACTGCCTATCGTCGTTTGTGCTTTATTGCTAGCCAAACGCACTCCCCTGAGTGAATCGATCGCCATGCTTGTCGAAAGGTTGACTCCTACACGGAAGAAGACAAGGTAAGGTCAAATTCCAGGAGAATACGGTCGAAACAGCTACAGTACTTATGAAGGCCCTCTTGGTATTTTTAACAATGGATTGATAGGGTGGGCCACCAGATTGAAGCGAAGAGGAACTGGCATAGTTCGCGTTCCGAGTGGGAGTGGGTTGACCCGATGAGAATCGAGACAAACAGCCAATCACAATCGCTTTACCAGCCTTCACTACGTCCATCATTGGGTGATCGTCCAGTTGGCTCGGCGGAAGCTCCGCCCATACCTTCAGTTCGAGCCACCGAACCGTTGTTCAATAAGCGTGATTTTTTTCATTGCAGATTGTATCTGAAAAAGGATCATTACAGTTCCGTAAATGTCGAGAAAAAATTGGCGCCACAGTTAACAAATCCGCCACGGTGAGTTTACTATGTGTGCTTCTGCTCACTAACACTTTTAAAAAGCTTTTTTTTCCTTCGAAAAGCATTAGATTGTAACCGAAATGATAAGGAAGCGGGACAGTCTCTCTATAGACTACTCATACTGACTATTTTCTTTTTTTTTCCGAAGTTTGCCTGATTATTTCAATAGCTCGAAGTTGGTTTAATTATTTTAATGGCTGGCACCTTCTTGACAGTATCGAAATAGTCGAACAGTTCTGATCTTTAGTCTGTACTAAAAGAATTGCGGTATGATGATTTAGTGCCGCAGGAACACCTCTGCCTCCGATTCCGTCACCTACACACATTGATCACAGCATTAGGTAAAACTATTTCTACCTCAAGGTAGACTAGAAGTCTTCTAAAGCATGGCTGCGTTGTACTAACTTTATGTTACTGCTTTAGTTATGTTTGACACGGGGTATGGGGCAAGAGGGACCATTGCGGTCACCTCGGCAAATCCAGGGCTCCGATTGCAGACATCGGCGAATCGCATCAGGGGCTTACTGGCTCATCTCGCCTTGGTTGCTGCGGCTAACGCAATGGTCCCTCCCATTTCGCACTACTTCGTGAATCTTGAGAACATACTTGTAAAGACGTTTGGATTCTATCTATGAATTTCAAAAGAGCTGAGCAAAAGACACTGCTTCATTCACTCGACAGTCAGACCGAAGGTCTGCGAGCACCAGCTTAGGGGTACCCTCAACGTGTCTGTTTACTTCAAAGCATTTTCACATTGAGTCGTATGAGACGTATTCTTAGTGATCCATCTTTAAAAGGTGTAGTTCATGATAAAAATGGTTTTCGAGGGGTGAACTTGTGACCTACAAGGATAGCACAAGTAATGCTATCGGGTTGGTAATACATATCTACCCCTATGAAACGAGCAGAAATCCATGCTCTGCTGGCGACACGTTTTTGTCGTGGGATAGCCCTTTTGAAAATGGCGCATACTAGCTTCAGGCTCTACACGAGATGTGTAATTAGCCTAAGCAGTCATGCAGGAAAGATTTGGCGGATTGTGGATTTAGTGCTACCGTAATCAGTTGTAGTGCGAAAGACGAGATAGCGGTTGGTAAGGAAAAAAGGGGTGGGGCAAGCATAAACCTTCCGATCGCATCCTAGCAAGAATTCACAGTTCCGATTACTGTGTCATGAAATCCACGAACTTCGAACCCAGACTTTTACAGCCACACAGTACAACGAAACTGATCACCCATCTATTGAACTACAGTTCTGCTCTGAATTTCAATCGATTTCTATTACTATGATGAAGAAGTGCGGTCAGTATCGTAGTATCGCTTAGCAGCACCCTACATTATGCTTCTAACGCTCCAAGCTTTACTTGGTGATGTTTCGTGAGAGCTTTTTTTGGTGTCGTGGTAGCTTTCTTTTGCTAACGCTTATTCTTAGTTGCACTAATAAGTACTGTCCACTGCTTATTCACACTCGAGGCTTAATGTAACGAAGATCTCCTACTGCGTTCTACAGTAATATAACTTTAGTTATAACAATGCCGCCTACTTCGCCACATCCGGAGCCCTGGGAGTCAGCTCGTCGAGGAGCAGTGACATCTCACGATTGGATCCTGGAGAAATGTTCCGGTATGTACTTTGCAGCTCAGCTGACTACGTTTATACTCGGCGATCATGTAGGTGGGTGGGTGGCGATCGTGTTGAGAGCTGAGATGTCACCCATGACCGAAATATTACTATAAAAAACAGCAAAAAGCATTATTTCAAAATGAATGGCAGCTGACTAAGGCGACAGGTTCGCTGAGTATAGACGCAGCATCATTCATGTATAGACTCAGACGCTGACTGAGGAATGACTGATATCATCTGATTTCAGACCACCTCATCATGCTAGTGGAAGCATTCAATCAGAAGTCTGAACGAGGTCGACTGGAACTGCAACCCATCTCGCTCAGCGATAACTCAAATGATCTTCACTGTCTATTGAATTCTTTGAAATTATGTGATGTGTACTTCTTTTCATTTTTCTTTTCGTTGTTATCAAGCTTTTATATGAAATTATTCTGTACCGTCGCGTTTGAAGTAAAACAGCGCAAGGGCCTTTTATAATGAAAATTGCGTGGAAGAGGAGTAACGGTTTTCTAGTGCTGTGAAGCATCGTCGGATTAGAACCACGATCATATGCTTGTGGACAACCCCTACCGCGTTGAACCATCCGTTCCTTACCCATAAGGTGCAACCGTTTAAAGTCGCCTTCAGCCGCCAAACGGGTCCCCATTGAGGACATGTCTGGAAAATTTACTTAAAGAACTCGGAATATTCTCTTCCAGGACACGATCCCACAACTCCCACTTATGGCACAACCTAATCCTGGGCCAGCTAGGCGAAAACACTGTTGAACCTTACCAATACGAAAGATTACGACAGAGAGTGATAGATAACGATAGGTAGAGTGGTTGAGAAAGGCATCTAAAGATTCCATGAGGATAAAAACGATATCGTGGGACAGAAACAGGCCTACTACAACCATTTGACCTGATTTCTTTGGCTTCAAAGTAGTTTTAGCGAAGACGTTAACTTGAGGACATTCATTGGGTTTCTAGGCGACCAAAGGGAGTTCACTGGTCCACCTTCACCCACTATCTTATCGCTACTTAGAGTTATCGATTTCTCTGTGACAATAAGTCGGATAATAATCTTTTCTATTGTTCCTCTAACTTTTATAGGTATGATTTATTTCAATGCCGTCCATTGCAACTTTCTGCCATAGGCTTTTCATTTTTTTTTTGGAAATGGTTATTTTAGTTATGTTGCCATGCCTTCGCTCTGAACTTCATTTCCTGAATGGTAACTTTGAGGAGTATTCAAGCTTAAGCAAAATTTGAAGTGCATAATATCTAAATTACTCTAGAAAAATGTTGATACAAATCGATAACTTTTTCTTGGATAGCTTCTAACTTTTCTTGTTTTTTTTCTTTTCGTATTCTGAGCTCTTTGAGGTGGGTGAGGTCTAAGAAGGATGAATCGCTTCGGTTGGGTAGTACTGTGACATAAAATAGCCTTCTTTTCAGCCTTGAACACTTGACCTTAAAACAAAAGTTCGGTACAGATTATTGTTTACTCATCTCGAAAAAGAAACATTCATCCTGTTTTCTTTTAAAGATATTTCTCAGAATAGAAAGGGAATTATACCTCAATCCTCAAATCCTCAGAAGGCATTTGACTAATCCTTTATCAGGTTTTGATTTACCTTATCAGTTCACAACACCATGCTACCACAATAATGAAGTCTGAAACTGAATCGAATTCGCCAACACCAGTTTTGGACAACTGAGTTAAGAGAATACTCTAGAAACCCCACAGTTC
>UZAF01018073.1:12097-37486 GCA_900617895.1 Haemonchus placei | reverse complement strand
TTTTTGATACTATACGATGTTCTACTCGAACACAGCTAAGATGGTTTAAAAAAAATCGCTCCCATTTCGGAGTTGATACTGAGGGTGTAGAGCTTTCAAAGGAAAAGGTGAATACGAAGTGTCATTTACACATAGCAAATTTCTCACAGGAAGGGAAAGCGCCCGGCGCAGCCGGGCGAACCCATAAAAAGGAGGAGAGCCTGGCGTTAGCCGGGCGATCCGACTGGTAAACTTATAATCTATAAAAGAGAGTGACGAGTCCTTCTTATCCCTTGTGAGGAGATTCTCTGCTGTGAACATTTTTTCATGCGAGACTATCACACTTGTTCATTAAGTGGCGAAGGCTATCTTACTGTTTATATAAAGTGCACGGACATGCGAATAAAACTGAAGCAGTATTTCATGCATTAGGTGGATAGATACCAGCACAACATCAAAAGGTCATAGAACGTGATAAAGCCTTCTAGATCTCAAGGAGAAATCCTATATAATGCAAGAATTCTGTCCTTCGCAATATCGAATAATATTATAGTCTCTCGACATGAACGTCACACTTGCCACTTCTCCAATCCACTTCTGACACCACCCTCATAACCCCGTTTAGAGAATCGTTCGGCAAATTCGGGATGCAGATTTGAAATCAACATTCAAAACGCATCGCTCCAAAGTGAATAGACCTGCACTGAGGTGGGTGGAGCTAAAATTAAAAAATCTCAGTTTAGTGCAAAGACGTCAACGTTCCGAAATCGTTCTGTACATGAAATCGTCAACATTACCTAGATCATAATCACCACTTCCTATAAGCAAAGAATTCACGTATCTATGTTTCTCAGAATTCGGTATTACTTGAAAAGGTCGGATAACTTGAAATGGTTGGAGCCTTGGCCATGTTCGTAATATTGCCCCTAAAAGCTCAGACACCGGAAAAAAATGGGCAGAGGTTAAGAATAGGTTAACAAATCAGTCGAATGAGACACATTCGCAGTGAGCTAAGTGTACTCGAAATTTTAGTATAAACTCATAGACCACCACAGCTTATAGCCAGATACTCAAAGGCTGGAGCTCAGATCGAAAACTTTATCTCTGCTCGACGCCTTCTTCGTTGTGAAGCACGTGTTAGTGTGCGAAGCCCTACTGGTACGTACGAACCAGAAGATACAAAAGATTACATTATCATTTTAATACACCCGGATTTTTACTGCGCATTTTCCATACTGTTAGGAACAATGACTCTCATAATCAAAAACTTTTGCAGTTATACACCGAATTCATCTCAAAAATGTATACAAAGACATGGTCTGAGACCATGAAAACAATAGATGTTGAAGATTAATACTCTTATTTTCGCATCTTATCATCATACTCTCGAAGAAACCGCTGCCCAGTTGCTCGCGTCGATTCGTTTAGATTTATATGCAGAAGAGCGTTCTCGATCATCACCCGGTGAATGTATAGATACTGCACTTCCGTTTGTATGCACTGGGCTCGGGCACATCTCAACTCTCGAGCGATCTGAAATGGACAATTCCATTTCACTCTTCAAGTGTTGGTTGACAATGACCTCTAAAACTGGATGTTTTCCACTTGCTTATTTACGGTAATCTTCAATCGTTTCTGTTAATGAGATCACTGCAATCGGAGCGCACCACCACCGCTCTGGCTAGGATGTGCCTTCGACTCAGCTAATGGTATACATAGAGCGCCGGGTGCAGTCCTTTACCAACTGGATCGCAGCGTTTGCCGCGACCGCCGGCAGCAGTTTTGAGTTACCTCATTTCTGAACAGTGGGTTTTAACTCACTTGACTTTACATCAAGTGGTTGCTACCAGCGCGCGACCCCATTTCGGAGACAACTGCAATATAAACATAACATCTGACGACTTATAACCCTTTGACGACAATGGCACCCACCGGTGGGTGCCACCATGGGACATTGCCACCCAATTTTGGGAGCCTTCATACTTTCACGTTTCTTACCAATTGCTGAATTCAATAGGTCAGTAAAAGAAGTCCTCCTGGGACAGTGGCACCCACCGCTGGGTGCCGGTCGCGCGCTAAAGTAGTGGAGCATGGTCCCATGGGCGCGTCACGACGAAATCCGCATTGTCGTCAAAGGGATAAGGACGTATGTCAATCGACGTGGCTCTTCGCAGCTACTGTGTCATTTAGATGCGTGGGCTCAAACTAGAGCATATATCCCGCCTGCACGACAAATTTTTGAGGTCGAACAACTTGTCTTCTTGATTAATGGATAAGTGCAAAAACATAAAGACCTCCTTCTTGCGATAAAATCGTAACCCAGTTGACCGAGGGCATTCTTCCATTCATTACAAACGACACAACATTTACTCAATTATTTCTGAAGATGAAGGCGCGCACGGTTGCCGGCATCATAACCACTATTCAAAGAAGAAAAGCTCAGTACATTACAACCGATCAAGCAGAATATGACGGGATCGTAGGTACTCGGTGACAGGAACCGATAACAACTGATAAGAGAAGATAGGGAATATAAGAAAGCAAGGGCCACTTACTGATCCTACTATCAAAATCCTACTCGTTCGGTATTTACGATGTAGCTTTGACTGTTTAGTAGGTTTCATTTGATAAGACTGGATGGTAAAGTAGGGTGACAAAAGTGAATGGTAAGCGCAGTGATTGGGACCAGTTAGCGGCACTACGTTAAGCAGACGAAAATTTTGTACATTTTCTGCTATTAGATTACGACCGCTTAACTGAACCGCCGACCGCCAGTTATTTGAAATTTTTAACTAATGATATCTGTGTAAAGAAAAGATCCATTGATAACATCTGATGATGGTGTTACCATCATTTGAAACATTTATGAGTATCGCCCAAGGCTTTGATTGCCTGACAGCTGAATGGGTACTTATTTTCAAGAAAGAGAGCAAAAGATCGAGACTTACACTCACAGACGTAAGCACCGACTTACACTGAACACAGTATGCACTGCCCTGTTAGTCCTGAGTCAGACTTCAAGTACAGGAAAATATTGTTTGTTTCAAACAAGGAGGAGTAAGTTAACCGAAAACTACAACTTTGTCGAAGAAGGAGGGAAGCTCGGTGCTAGCCGGACCAGCCGACTGGTCAGGATAATAAGGAGCCTGAAGCAAATTATCGTTCGGCAGGGAGAGATTGTTCAAACTGTAAATAAACCGAACTGTGTCCAAGGAATTGAACAAACAGCAGTGAGATTTTTCTTTTATTTACTTCTATTTATTTATACACTCAACTGAGTGCGCCAATGAAGGAAACTGAGGACAGATGTACAACTACAGAAGAGCCCAACTAAGACCAAGATAAAACAAGCTGAGCTGAGCCAGCAGTGACAGTCCGCCGAATACCACTATTTGTACTGGGCAGGAGGTGGAAAAAACTCATCTACGAAGACAGGACCACACACGCTGAACTGACAGCCATGAAGAAGAGGAATCCAGATAGCCAGTACCCGCACCGGTTGGCCATGGTGCCTCATCCGAGAAGGAGTCACTGGACCAAGTCGGAACTTCGGCACACGGGTATGCCAACCTCCCTCGTGGAACCGACTTGTCGGATACCGGCAAAAGACAGTAAATGAACAAAAGGCTGGGCGCAGATTCAGTATGGCACAGTGAGTGGGGTGAAATCGATGCATGTATAGGTATCTCAGTTTCTTCCATAACAAGATTTCGAAGTAGAAATGGTGCTTGTATCAACAATCTTTGCCAGAAAAGTCACTGAGCCGTTTTCGAAACGAATATTGTCCACAAGCGAAACGTGAGTGGGTCTGCTGAACCCAAGAAAGTCAAGCGTCGGCTTTGGATAAGTACAGATGAAGAGGGGTGTGCGAACGAATTTTCGATCGCACCCAATCAAGCTCGCCTCGCACCTAGACGCGAAGTGACCTTAATTATGTGCGAATACTACGCTATAATTATGCTGCCCGTTCTCGCTACTGATCGAGTTAGAACTCTTCAACTAAAGAGGATAATGACAGTTTGAAAAACGGAGTTTCTCTTTTAAAAAATGAGTTTTTGAAAGAAAAAATTCCAATATCAATTTTCAACAGTATTAAGAGTTTCATTAACACACACAATAGATGAGCCCAATATATTTTATCTCAAGCTCCTGGAAAATGGGTAAAACAGTTTAGTTCACTTCCTTTTTTCGGTATTTTCGCTCATTTGCGATATAAAACAACCTTTACAGAAGCGATGTAGTTTCTAGAGTTGTTTAGTATTGGGACTACTCTTCATTGAGAGGTCATCGAATGCCCTACGGCTCACCATGCTAGCCATTTCACAGTTTTTACGGCATTTAGCAAGTCTCCAGGCTAAATTCAACACTTTGAGGAGAGGTCATCGGGGACTATTTGACTAGTTGGGCGGGTGCTTTAACTACCACTGCTTACTTTATGCGACATTACCATGTATTCTGGAGACACACTGTACTGTTTTGATGAATTCACAGGGTGTCCTCCCGCTCCAAATTATTTAGGGGTGCGTGGTCCATGTGGCCCATTCCCTCCATTGTCCTAGCTTTTCACTTTTGCTCCGGAAGCCCTAGTACTACAAAATAATTTTTTCGGAAGTTCTGGGTCTACACAACCTCCTCCAATGCAGCTGGATCCCGCACCACAACCTTCGCATTACACGTTTCCTGCACCCCCACAGCCTTCTCCAATGCAGCTGGAAATTCTCTCTTATTACTATTGAATTGAACCGTTTTCTCCCATATCACACAAACTTTATTCACAAAATATATTTAATTCATTTAGTATGCGTGTAAATAAAACTCTCAATACTGTTGAAATTGTGTTGGAACTTTTCTTTTCAAAAAACTCATTTTGTAAAGAGAAACCCCACTTTTCCAAACTGTCACTATCCTCTTCAGTTGAGAGGTTTTAACTCGATTAGTAGCGAGTGTGGGCAGCGTAATTACCGCGGAGTCTTCGCACCTAGTTAAGGTCACTTCGCGCCTAGGTGCGAGGCGAGCTTGATTAGGTGCGATCGAGAAACCGTTCCCGTACCCATGAAGAGGTGCCGGGAACGCAACATGCAAAAACACTCGCTTTCGAATGTACACACAAAATGGCTATAGACGTAATGTTCTGGAGACTCTATTCTGGGAAAAAGAGTCACTGTTGAAATATATCAGCAGTCTTTCGACGATGAGATCGACAAGTGGATGCACACAATTGCGAGAAGCGCTTATGGCTATGCCACGCTGCTTCAGTCAACTGAAGCAATATTTCTTTTGACTGTTAGTCGGTTGCTGAAGGAGATCCTAACAGAATCTTGTTGGGGAACAGGAACTCTTCGGTGCCATATGCCAATGGGACGCTCGCAATGGGTCGCTGATAAGATATCGATCTACTTGACTGAACAATAGAATATTAGCCTTTTATCTCTTTTGCTGTTCACTTTATTCAAGAAAAACCTGCACTTCCGAATGAGATGGTCTGATATTCAAGAAGAAAATGAGAGATAATTATAAGCAGTTGACCATGCAATTTTCAACTGGCATGAATCAAACTACGAGGCCAAATGCCCAGCCGAGAAATCTGCCACTGAAGATGTTCGCAAAGAATTGTCAGCTTCGACGAGGTATTTTCTTACTATCTTCCACAATGATGCATTGCTTTTCTTTGCTTACGAGGTGAGTTCAAAAATTCTCGAGACGATCAACGCAGGCCTGCTTTCAAAATCAGCGAAACGATCATTGAACTCGCGAAGAACTTTTCAAGCGTGACATTCTCGAATTTTAATCGCTTGAGAATTTGGAAAACAACTAGTTGGATGGTACTGCTGAGCTCCCTGGTTCACAACCAGGTTGCTGGATTCAAGAGTTGCTTAAACTGTTCTTCCTGCATTTTTTCAGCACTTCGCATAAATGTCAAGGCTTGAAACGTCTTTAAACTTAGGCAAACATTATGTGAGAAGAACCAGTGTAAAGAATTCTCTTTAGCTTACTGGAAGACTGAGAGACTTTCTATGTTCCTATTGAAAAGCTTTCTCGACCCATATGAAAAAATCAAAAGTAACGAGGCGCCCTAGCAAGGAGTCGAACATGTGATCCGCACTGCTAGATAACAAGAGCACGGGCTTATCTCTAACACCACCAAGCAGGGATGATTTCTCAACCTCACCAAAGTGAGGTTGTGCAGAGGATACTGACCGAACCATCAGACAGTAAAAGTCACACTTTCGAAGAAAAATAAATTTCCGGAGCTCGGCTATTTATTTGCCATGAAAAACATGAACAGTGTGATTACCTGTTCAAAGTCGATCTTGTTACCGACTACGACTTTTTGAAGTGCCAGCTCAAGAGCTATGATACTACCCGTCCGACCAATACCAGCTGAGCAGTGAACAACACATGGAGCATGCCGTACTCTGCAAAGAAAAAAGGATGTATCTGGATATTGATAGAAAACGTAATAAACAGAGAATGGTGAATGCCCTAGAATATGGGAAACACCAATAAACAAGCTTCCAAGTAAAACGTGCCTGTCAAGAAGATAAAGAGGTATTCGGCATGAATTGTGGTCAGGTACGCCTCGGTCTGGCCACCTGTAAGTCTGCTCTATGAGGGTAAAGCTATAGAACAAGTGGTGCCATCGTAGCAATAGCAATACTTACGTTGTCCATCGCAATAGCCTTAAGAACAGTGGTTTCCGTTTTTCAGGCGGTAACTCTTCATCCTTGACTGCTGAAAACACCAACGTAAAGAGGTATTTACCTATACACATCTGTGTACAACATATATACAACTGGTTCTTTTGGTTTTATAGTTGGATAACCGGTATGTCTCAGGTGGAAAAATATTAATAGCACACCCCAATGATTTCAATGATTATAACCTTTAGTAACACAAGTTCAGAACAAGGCAGGCGAAAAGCAGTTTAAAGACATGAAGTGCAGTAGAAGTAAGAGAAAGTTAGAAAGGTAAATAACAGTAAATGAAAGAAAGAGGAATGCGATCATTAAAAACTGAAAATAATCATGAAAGAACACTTACTAGAAGTCGGCGCAACAGCAAGGATCATATACGAGCACTAGGGAAACACATTACACCACCCAGCCGGGTTGGCATAGAGCGAAGAAAATCGAATAGGTATTAATACCTTGAGTAAGCAACATAGCGCTTCAACAAGCACCAATCAACTTATCTGCGAGCGGTGCACTGTGGTAACAAGCGCAAGCAAACTTATGCCATCACCAAGGACACCGAAAGTGAGACATAAAACAAGGGTTACGTATAGCAAGAAGAAGAATTAAGGATAGTACCACTAAAAAATTATAATGGACAGGGTGAGGGTGAAGAATATGAATGATTACAATAATTGGAAATACTGCGAATGCATACCATACCGTATTCCGGATTTAACTCCACCATTAACGACGTTGACGTGGCGAATTCGTCGACATCTTCACCAGTATTTTTCACAACTACTGTGTCGAATGCTGTTGTTTCTCCTACTGTCTCCGGCCAATATATAGAACACTTCGGTCGGCCGTCCTCACATGGCCTCAAGTACATTTATTTATTATGTTATGTTCTACCGGCTTTTAGTTAAGGAAAATAGAAGGCGTGTTCGACCAGCATGCTCGCTTGCAGAATGCGCACTGTTGACATCACTTCTCTTGTTTTTTTTTTGTTCATTCCTCACAAGTTTTCTATTATGAAACACGAATAACTAACGTGGTCAGGGTTGCTTAAACAATCTCCGCAAGGGGAAACAAGCTACTCACTTGCATAGCATGAGAACTGACTCTATCCGTTCTTGGAAAATCATCCGCCAGAAATCATGAATAGTAGACTGTAACGGTCCCTGAAGGAGATAATTTTGGAAAGTTGTCTGGCTTAAGTACAAATAAAACAATTTTAGAAGGTAGTAGTTCAATAGTGGAAGTGAGTTCGGTAGTGACTTTAGATATTAAAAATAATAAATATGAAATATTAATATGTATCAAAAGCATAACGGAGGAGTTTTTTGAGGTCATGGTGGAGGTCTTGGCAAATGAGTGGCAATTGTGTGCGCGTAAACCCTCGAGGTATTTTGAATACAGGTCACCAATCCAAAAATGAATCGTAGAGAGAAAGTCCCGCAATTACCCGGGAACTACGGCCTATATGAGATTGGGCTTCCTGCAGAGACTTTGAATGAGGACATACCCCAGCTGACACTAGCCGGTTGCTACCATCACTTGGTGGGTGGTTTCGAAGACTCCACAAAGCTACGGTGAGTGGTGCTCTATTCAATCACCACCGCGCCCTGGAAGTCTCGAACTTCAGTAGGTTGGTATTGAGTTTGATCGAATAATGACAGATCGTTATGATCCTTTCAGGCTACGAAGAAGACGATTCTGCCGAAAGTCAACCTAATAAAGCCATTTACAAACCTTTTCTTGAACCCTTTGAAGGGTTCAAGAAAAAAATAAACTAAGCAATACAATTATGCCGAGGTTCAGAGAGAGCCGTACGCCGAATTAACAAATGCAGTGTTTAGAGTGAAATGTTTAAAGAAAAAATATTTAGGTTTTCGAACAGGAAATCGAATATTATTTAGTTGCAGTTCTCTGTTGCTGGTGGAAGAGTTAATTGCACGAACTATTTAAAGGTAGTAGAAACATATGTCTGCTTGGAAAGAACGTTTATCGAAACTTCATGGGTTCCCCTAGACATACATCGCCTGCTGGCAAACAACACAATTAACAAGAAATATCACAGGTTCTACTTCAGTGATATCACTCAGATGGCTGTTTCCTGAATGACTAACCTGAGTGCAGATAAACTTTGTTGTTAACAGCGGAGAAGTAACGTAATTTGCATGGATATAGTCACCGAAAACCTTCTCTCCCAATCGCAATTTTACTCTTGTCGAATCGGTGCAAACTACATCTGAAATTGAAAAGGTAGTTCTTGAAGCGATACTTAGTAGGAGAATTAGAGTAAATGGGCGTATGGATAAGCAATATTGAAAAGAGGAAAGCAATCATGCAAAAAATATTGATCACAACCAAATTCAAATTCTATTGCCTAAGCTGTCCGAGAAGTCAGGCCCAAACTGTCAAATTGTTATAGAACTCTGTCCCATTGCCGTCCTTTCGATGGGTTACCCACGATAACAATTATGCCGCAAATTTTTTCTATAGTTCCACGTTAGAGAACACTAGCCCTTCTACTAATTCCGGCTTTGCCTTTGGATGATCCCTCTTTCTTTATCGTTCAGTAGCCTTCTGTACTGTCAGTATTGGAATAAGAGACAATTTTAGTCGCGCATCTCCCATGCAAATGATTGCAAGTGATGTTGAATGGGCCCTCACCATCTGAAAAGATATCGGAGACTCATTTTGCTGTAGCTATGTGCATAATGCAAGGAAATCTACTTGCGCAACCAACCAAAGGAAGTGAAGTTCGCCGGGATACCATGACAAGAGTTGCAAGATTATGCACAAATCTAACAGCTTATTCTCAACCGCGATCTAATTTGTCGAAAATTGCGAAACGAGAAGGAAGGTTGAGAAAGAGGCTAGTGGAAAGCAAGGCATCGGAATATTGAAAGCCATTAGGTACTGTTCACGATGATCTTGAATTACCTTTTTTAAGTTGAGAAGCGGAAGTGTTGATGTGGAGGAGCACATCGGTGGCAATGAAAGGGAATCCGCCTACTTCAAGTTTTTTAAAAGTAGTGGAAGCGGAGGTGTACGGGGTCACCGTGACGAGAATGGATGTAAGGGTGTTTGAACGAGATTTAACTTACTCCTGTTGCGCAAAGAGATGACCACATCAAGCGGAATCGCCCAAAACTGCCTTTCACTGCCGCCAGGGTTATGATGATTTGTTTGAACTTCCTACATAGCAGTCCCTCGAGACAGTGCAGCCTCTACAAAGCCGTTGAAACTCTTATATGGGTGTGGCATTCACACGGTGTAAACTCTCTCATTGTATCCTATCCAGAAAGTTTTCCGGTTCTATGACGGAAGGTATGGTATGCGTGGGAGCCTCAATCCATACCACTGGGAAATCTCAGTTTACCGTTAACTTAAGAATAACATACCGCTATCGAATCAAACAAAACTCATTTGAGAAAGTCAAACTGAAAGTATCACAAACCTGAATATCTGTTTTTAGACATATTCGCCTTAAATGCCTCATAGGTAGCTGCCGTATCATAGAAGCTGTCGAGCCGTCTGCAAAGTAGCAAACTTTTGTAGGGATAGTTCCAAAAAAAAAGACAGAAAATTTAACCTGGAAAGGCCTAAAGAAAAACACATCTGAAGGACAGTTCAATTCGTTTCACTACGAAGTACCTGTATTCTTTAACGATTCCATCGACTCCCTTATCCGTTATTCGTTCCACGAATTCTGCTAGCACTCTGAGAGAGCGATCGGTTGAATCGCATGACTGAAATGAAAAAAGTGAATTATAATCTCATAGTTGGGTCACACAGCTAATACAGCTCTCCTCATTTTCGCGTGAAGTTGATCTTCAGCCAAGGTACAATCCAAATTGGGAGGCTCCCGCACTGAAGAAAAGGGTTATGTATTCCCAACCAGATACGCACATACACACCGCTTCGCGAGCGCCTCACCAATCAACACTGTCCAGTCACTTTCTATAACTATATATCTACTATATATCAGTGTCCTAATCTCGCTGCCTATCAAATTCGTAAGCTCCACGTCCACGAAAACAATAGTCATAAATTTCTCCTCAAACACACATGTGCACGTCCCGTCTCTCGAGGCGGAGTCCAGTCCACTCACCTACAGTGTTCTTGGCCCACAAGAACAGGAGCTATGAATTTCTGGTCACACACACACACACACCGAAAACCAACAGACACAGCAGGCGCGCTACATATATGGTACAGGAGGCGAGGGTAAGCGGAGTCTCGGTAGTGTAAGTGATGGGAGCAGTGCTCGGATAGCGCAAGTATGGGTTCGAGACCGAAGTTTTGTCTATTAATCGCCAACTTTGAGAAAGTTCCGGATAGCGTACTGCGGCAAAATAACATGAGCTAACGAAACATCAATTCAAAACACATTACCCAACCGCCCCTATACCTCCCTAACATCTCCCCACAATGTCGACAGAGATCAATGTGAAACTCCAGAACTGCCGGTATCGGTCGACCAAAAGACGGGCGCAGTAGGGGATTGACCAACTCGTGATTCATTGTCGGACTTTGTTAAGGTAGACAACAAATGAGCGCTATCTGAGCAAGTACGTCCCTAAGCATGCACCGTCCCTGAGTACCTGCTTAATTCTACAAATAGAGTGTGAAACTGTCGGAAACTATATAAAATTAATGAGTAATCGAAAAACTGCTTCACATACAAGGTTCAGAAAGATTACTTTTTGAAAGAATGCTTAGTTGCATCTGTACAAATAAACATTTGCTAAAAGAACTTTCGAAGCTTGTTCTAATAAGTATTCGTTAAGGCGGTCAGACTCGCTGCATTAACTATTATTTAGAACGATAGATAGATTTTCGCCCAAGTTAATCAAGTAATTGTAAACCATCAAATCATTTAAAAGAGTCATCCGTATATAATTACAGGATGAGCATCAAACGAAATTAGCTATGTGCTTCCTTAGAGACTGCCACAGTACTCACAAGAGCTTATCCAGTGCTATCACAAAAACAAATCCCAAAAAAAAGTCGTTAAAACAGTAATCACATTCTCATTTCAAGGAATCAAAAAAGTACAAGAAAGACTGACTAGGGCTAACCTGTTCGCAAGAGCGTCGCGCTTGCAAGGACTTTCATTAGCTTCAGAAACGTGACTCTCGTCTTTTTCAATATTCGTTTCACGCTCATTTCCAACGTTCAAAGGATACGAAGACATATGGTAGCTAGCTATGATTTTCCGGGGCTGTGTCGTCTTAAGCTTATTGAGTTCCATTTCATTGAGCGATCTCAATGAAATGGAACTTCTTTTATCTGATACAGCCAGAACTGTGAGGCTCCATAAAAGCGTTTTTGTCTAAAAGTTTATGATTACCCCTCGGCATTTATTGTAATGAAGTTTCATGAGCGAACCAATCCTTAAGAACGAAATGAAGGAACAAACTGAAGGGAAACTAGTAACCACTTTTTCAGACGAAACCGTTTCTGGCTATAGGAACGCAAGAACCTGATTGCGCCCGTCAGAGGCTCAGATATTGTGAGGAAACAATGTAGTTCTACAGCAGAACCCACCTCGTTATCCCCATTTTTTTGTTTGTTGCCGGCACGTCCTACTAGTGCTGTCGTGTCCCGAGATTTGGATCCAGTTACGGCCGACTGTAGTCCTCCCCAAACACGGGAGGCAAACGAAGTAAGTTCTGATGCCGCCACTATTACTGCAAAGATCATAAAGAGTTACACTCACTGAACACAAAATTTTACTATCGAAAAACTAGCGAAAATGATTAGCAGTAAACGTCACTAACGAGAGTCATAAGAAAGGCCCAAGCAATCCCATTATACAATGACAAACGAAACGCAACACTGACATTGCGACTGAAGTGAGCAATACGGGAACTAATATGTCATGCGAGCGGTTCGTTGTCGATGATGACGACCACGCATTCGAAGATTCGTTCCACAGACCAACCACTGCAGCTAGTTTCCGATATTTTGAGCTTATAACGTACAATAAACCAGTTTGTGCGAGTTTTTCACGCATGAAATCTCTTTCATTGAGTTGCTCAGAAAATTCGCTAACATTATGGAGGAGAAGGCCCATGGCACAGTTCTAGGTAGTGTTTAGAAAACAGGACGCGAACCAAAAGCCAACGAGTGCTTACTGTGAATCACAGGTGAGTTCGAGGGATGGAATCTTTTAACAATCAATTCCAAAATCCCTCCATGTTCGTTAACCATTACCGCCTTAGTCTCTCACCTGGGTCTTTTAGTATCAGGATACACTCTACATTCGCGATGGGATCTCTCAAGGGATTGCACATACCGCTATCATTAGCTTCAACAGGCTCGAAAAGAGTAGGACGGGGAGTGCGGTCGTCTCTGCAACCACACCCTCTTCCACAGAGAATGTCTCGCTGAAAACCATCTAGTTCAACGCTTCGTGATGTTCCAGTTGAAGTCGACGTACGCGAGCGTGCATAGCACTCCGAACTCGCCAACGCACTAATGTCGTTGATGGTGCCTTCGTGTTAGTTGTCATACGGGTCAGAAATCATGAAGCCATACAGTTCATCAAGTTTCACATTAGCAATTAAAAATGATGAGCATACCGTCTACTATCACGAGGCGTACCTCTAATAGTTGTTTATTTCTTCTGCTATTCGAGAATATATTCAAACTATCTCCACTAAGCATCCAATTTCGAGTCGTTCACAAGCAGTAGCTGGCAACATACACTTGTAGCTCATGATTTTAACTTTTGCTTAGTCATCGTCAGTGGAATGTATAGTTCCAGTCGTTATCGCCTCATACGTAGTAGCTTATATCTCGACTTCATTCCGCGTTCAAACTCCATACGTTCCATCCTTGTCTACTCTCAAATCTGTATCAAACTTCGAAGATTTCTCGTTTACTCGTAGGTTACATAAGCACTCATTTGAGTGTATTTGAAACGCTAACAAAGGACTGTTTCCAGCCTAATGGTAACAGTCCTTTGTTAGCGTTTCAAAGTCGATTGTGAAGCGATGGGATGAGAAGAATTTTTTTCTATTCGATGTCCCTATTATGAGAAGCATCTTGGTTCTAACCATTTCCATTTTTTTCATTCAACCTGAACGCTGTTCACAGAATAGTAAAAGCTTCCATGACTGTAGAGTTTAAAAAATAGTATTTATATTGGATGATTTAGATAGGAATCGAACCACATAACTCATCCAGGTCTTCAAAAAATTCTTAGTCATAGAAAAGCCCTACTGAAGAGAAAAAACTTATCAACTTTACACGATCCTAATGCCAAATATGCGTGGCGTCACCCTTATCTCTGCTCCCAGCCACCATGAGCGCAGACACATTTATGCCTTTATGTTCATTCAAGTTGGGCGCTCACCCAAAATCACTTCCGAAACTCCGTTCGGAAACAGTTAAGCGAATTTTAAAAGCAGAATTGAAACTTTCATGGGAACCTGGCTTTAGCAACATAGGACCGATTCCAAATAGCAAGATCGGCTTGAGAACCCCGTTTTAGGAATGTTCAGAAGAACGGGTAAGTGATGACATAATCTTAGCTGCTCTGCATTAGAACACTAGCCTCAAATTTGCAAACGAAGGAAGAGTTGTAACGACAGAAAAAAGAGCTTCTTGCTTTTCATCGACCTCCCTCTCGATACTTTCGGTATACTAAGACCGCGAGTTAAACCTGATCCGGTAAGCTTCGAATCAAGAAAAATGGTCGTGTTTCTCCAGCAGGAAGGGTACACCTCACTATACTTGCTTGCGTGGGGGCTCAATGTGGACGTTATCAAAGTCCGCTAGCTAGTCGATAATGATCGGGACGACAGGTAATACAATCGATGCAGATGATAACTACACATACACAACATACAGGAATAATGTTCAATGTTTTACTTACCTCTGGTATCAAAAAAAANAAAAAAAACAATTACGCAGCATGGAAAATGTATTAAGTGTAGTTAGGTCGATTCCATGTGCAGATGCCGCGCTCTTTTGCGAATTTTCAAAGTAAGTTCAATCCCAGGTGAAAGACGAAGTTAAGCAAGTTATCCAAATCAATGATATATCGAAACAGCAGACAAAGCTTGTAGAACCTAATATTCCTTCAAACTCTTCGAAAGCTTGAACCACAAGTAAATGCACTTATGACCATACAAAGGATCTAGTTAAAGAGTACCTTAAAACGGTCCAGAGGCTCTTAAAGATAACAGGCGAGGTTACGAGTCCATCGAAAATGTATTACCAAACGCTATGCAGAAAGCGACGTGCCCATAGAAGGCTTTAAAACGTACGGAAACAGTACGGCGCCAGTGGGAGAACCTGTTTTTCAGCAGCAGACAACCTGTTTCCGATCGACGAGTAATTGTGAGAGGTAAGGTGTGGTTTATAGTCAGGCAAGTCAGCGTTGGAAAAGATTCAGTTGGGATTTCAAGAGCTGGTCACTCAGCCGCTCGTGTGCTGTGTGGGTGTTGCCGTTGGCTAACGAACGAGCGAGTAGCCAGCTCAGAAGGACGGCTCTGTGGGTGTGAGCACGTGGTCGAAATCAATAGGCGCTTTTACATTGCGAATTTCGAAACCGCTGAAGCTGACACAGGCACCATACAAAAATGGTCAACCAAAACAAAAAGAGAAAAAGAAAAAAGAGCAACATGACTAAACCTACAGAGCAGTAGGGTATAGTCGAACGAAGGCATTGAGATAAAAACAGAACGGGAGTAAACAATAAAAGATCGACGTAGCGAAAAGACCGGTGGTTTTATGCGTTCAAAAGAAAAAAGCTCATCGTCGAAATACATCGGAAAGCTTATGCAAAAAGAAACAGCTCATCTACTATTTTCACCAAATTTGAGTACATTTCATAACAATATTACCTAATTCCTCAAAATAATCAAGACATACGTTGAAAAAGATTCAAAGCCTAATAGATCTGCAAGGGAATGGCACCAGTCCAAACGTTATGCTTTCAGAAACTGGGGCTGACGTTGAATGGCAAATTAAGTGGACGCGTTTCTACGAACCACATACCTCTGGCGATGACTAACACCTGTTATCGAGCCAGCTGCGAAACGACAAATAGACGCTGCGTTGACCGCATGTCGATAACGCTTCCGCTATGATGGTTTGCAATAAAGGGAATGCTTTCACGACGCAAATCTGCTATCACTGCCGTTTCAGACACTAAGAGGCATGTGTCACTACGTTTATACCTCACCATTGCCCATTCGAACAGTAGGGGGATTTTAACGTGCCGTGGACGTAAGCCAACTAAATCTACAGGTCCCGCCAATTTTCTTAAGTGCGTAACTATCGAAAACATCCGAAAACTTGCTCGAATTAAACTGTAGGTCAGCAGAGTGTTTGATGATGCTCGATACAACAAATGCCAATGTAGGAATTCCCTACCCTACCTTCCCATTTCTCTGAAGGTTTCATCACCCTGTTATCGGCCTAGTCACCGCGTGACATTTCACTCTCCTCGTCAAACTTACATGATTTTGGGGGACGGAGCTTCCACCCATTTCGAGACGCCCTGCAAGGTGATCTGAACGACTTTGGCGCCTACTATTGGAGCACAGCTTGAAGTAAAGTAGATTAGTAGGAATAGCTGTTACCACTGACCTAAACTACTTCAAATTTGGGCTCACTTAAGTTGTTGAAATCGCCACAAATTTCGCCGCGCAATTTGCCGCATGCATCTGCGGACGCACGTTGGATGTGGCTGCTTTCATAGTCCGCCGGCCGGCCCGCGAGCGAGCAAGCGTGCGCCGGCCGGGGGACTACTCGGCCTACGGTATCAGTCAAGATTCAGTGGTAAACAAGGGGCAAGCGCCGCATCCGGCTGGCGTACGCGCTCGCTCGCTCGCTCGCGAACGGGCCGGCGGACTATGAAAGCAGCCTATGAGTTCATTCGTGCGCACCAGGATGCGCGCGGTAAATTGCGCAGTGAAACTCGCAACAGTTTGGAAGTCTCTACGCCTATCATTGGGGCGATAAAGGCGAGGGAACTGCATGAATAGGTATTTCCGAAGTGAAAAAAGGCCTCGAAAACTCGTTAGACAGGGGGCTGGACGAGAATGAGATCACAAAATGGAGAAGAATGGACATTTGGACGAGCTATCCAATGTGTGCCATTGCGTACATGTGGGGCGTGATGCGAATAGCTGAATACAGTAAGCAAAATGTGTTCTTTGGAATTCATTCACACGTAAGTATAAGTTAACAAAAAACCCTAGCAACAACAAAAATACCGCACCTTTTTCAGCCTCTTGAAATAAAAAATTAGAATAAGGATTGCATGGGCGATCAGCCGATTGCGTGCTGAATGTGTGCGTCCTGGCGTGAATATTGCATTCTGTATCGCCTCGACACCCGTCTGACTCATCATGGGTCGAGAGGCGGGGTACCGGGCGATGGGGTAACGGAGCTTCTACTAAGCCCTAGCTGTTGAGTTTTGTGACCCGACAGGTCCTTCCTGTTACCCTTGGAGACCACTGGGAATTCGTAGGGGAGAACTCAGAAACCATTCTCATCGTGAACTGCGCCTTTAATCTACTCCACTGCAAATCTGTGACTCAATAATAGGTGCGAGAGTCGTCCTAATCGCCTCAAATTCCATTGCGCAATTTGCCGCGTGGAGAAACCTACAAGGTTCTGTTCTCCGTTCGGTCTAGTAAGTGGTTGTAGAGAGACTGTTGCTGATTTTTTAATCGTTGCTACAACTGTGAAAATTTCTTTGTTCGAAATATTGTATTCTTTCATAATTTATCAGAACTGCTCATGAAGTAGTGAAAGTTACCATACTAACCGAACTACAGCATGAGAGTGAGCGAGACAATGTATCACTCTCCTCTACCCTAGGTACACATATTTAAGAGCAAAACCATTACCATATTCTCCCCTCAGCAATTATTTGATCGATGAATAACCGTCTACGAACAATAGATACAAATCTTTATTTACCATTACAACTCACCAGAATCAAAGGGCGATAAGCATTGTACTGAAGCAAAGTTCAAAAATTGTGAAGAGATCTCAAAAACTGCTGGAAAAGAATTTTTGTAACTGTGAAAAGAGAAACAATTATACAGTCAAGGCCGAGATAATTGTCCTTTTTAGAATGGGATAGTGATAGATTTTTAAGTGACAGATTTGATAGAATTCCCTCAAATCAATGTTATTTTATTATCAGCAATCATAATCGCGTTATCGTTTGCCATCCTTTCATATCCAGCTTCGAGTTCACCCTCAGAAAATGGATGACTACCAGCTTGGGACTGCACACCTGAAAACACAACTTCCAACTACCCTTCGCCCTCAGCAGTGCTTTTCTTCGAGGCATTCTCTTATCGGACTAACTTACTTTCGGTTACTTTCTTCAGGTCCACCATGTCATCAGTGGCGCCCAATTCATCGAAAACCTTCCGCACACAAGCTCGGAATTGCTTATACCTGAAAAGACCATAAACGATGCTGTCAAAGAAACTGTACTGCTGATTACAGTGGCGATGCTATTCAATTGCGTGCGCTTCACCATCTGAGATAACGTCCCTCAATGGGGACATGTAAGTCAAATCACCTGTCCACACTGATACTGGGCATTTCCGTTCGAAGACGTTTTACAGGCTGAGAAGCAGTTGGCGATGAATCATCACTAGCGGTGGTTCCACGAGCGCGCCTATAAAGTGTTAACTTTCACACGGACACACCACAGAAGATTGATGTAATTGAAGTCACCTTCTAGTTCCTCGGCCGGGGGTGGAATCAGTAGTAATGACCCGCTGTTGACCACTCTGAAATTTTTATAAAAGACACTTTGGAAGCCGAAAAAGACTTTGATTCCCTTCTTCAGCAAATTACACTGAAACGCGAAGGAAATCTCGAAGGAGCTAATCATACCTATTGGTTCGTATGTGAAAGTGAAAATATCACGTTTTGACGCAAACTAGAAAAAAAACCAAAAGAAAAATGAAATTGTGGAGGGCGAAGCAGATGCAGTGGAAGTTTAAGGATATGGTTCTTCCGAGACCAATCGTTCACAAACTTCTGATGGAATCCAACGTAGATGGAACAGCACACTCTGTGCACTCGTTGTGAGAATCGGTAAATCAAATGTAGTCTTGCGCAAGGAATCTATGCGTGAGCTCGTATGTACTGTGTTTCGCTCGCTGAATCACCAAGCGAACCAATATCGCACACATTTACATTATTTGTTCAAACGCAATCAAACTTTTTTTCCAAAAAAGGGGCCCCAAATGGAATAAAATCGCAGATGATTAGTACTCCAGAAATATGGAGAAGTCCTTTTCACAATTTATACACAGAACTGATCACTGATTACTAGCCCATATTTTTTTCAACTGTAACACATAATTTTGCACTTCCCTTGCCTCGTATAAAGCAAAAGAATATGCTAGGCGTGGCCTGTCTTAATGCAAATGTCCCTTCTAACCGAATATCAACAAGCTTGCGAGGATTAGTAACCAACAAACACATTCTTGGAAAACCTACCTCTTCATCTTCTTCAGGCTCTTCATCACTTGGTACACCGGTGACTAATCTCTTCTTCGCGTTCTCGTAATCGAGCCTAGCCTTGGGCTTCTCTTTGAAACAGGCAAAGTGTAACAAATTGTAAGCCTGGAATACGTGCATGCTGCATCTTGACGAATGCGAGTTCACTACTAACCAACCTTTTCCGCGTCCACCCTATCAACTGTTTTGGAAAAACGAGCCTTGGCAATTGAAGTCGACAAACGGATGAGGGTCTCTAACTGCCGAGCAGTTATCGGCATAGTCTGGAAAAAGTGGTTGTCGTCGATCAACAAGTGCTTGTTCATCACAGTGCATCAGTTGTACTTCAGCTTACTCTTTCTCTATCCGTCTTCGATGTGTCAATCGATCTTATCTCCGCATACACCTCCGAGATGAATTCTGTGGCTCCCTCAGTGAGTTTTGGTTTCACAGAGCGAGCAAGATGAATATACTTTCTCACGAACTCCACGGACAGCACTTTTGTGCTGGAATAATAAGAATTACTAAAACTACTCGTGCTTGAAAAATAGTGGAAAAACTCACGAATCATCCGCCCAGTCCGAGTTCTTTTCATACATTTCACTATTCCTTTCGGTTCCATGCAGGTCGAATGTACTCATCGTTTCAACACCTGCTCCCATGGGAAGCACCGTGCCGTCTTTCTCCCCAGGAGCTCGATAGCAATGAAGTTTCAACACGTGGGTAGCTACAGTCTTGTCACGATCAGGATCATGCTGGAATGAAAACTCGCTTTGAACCAAACAATTTAAGCATTTCCAAACAAGTGCTTTGCTTATGCGGTCAAAAATTCGCCACTGTTGTGTTGAACCTATCACGTTCAAATTTGGAAATAGGCACACGGTGGAGTAGTAACATTGATGACAGAAGAAAGTAGGAGTAACTGGTAAGGGTCGAGAAAGGGCATTAGGGTCATTAGATCCACTGCTCCATCCACTTAACAATGACACTACAAAGTATGATGGGTGTGACCGAGACCGAAAAGACATATATTTATATATAAAGCCTATAAAGCAACATACACATATACACTGTTTGTTTTGTTTTTGTGTAGTGATCTCGAAAACAGCATTTACATGGGAAAACTGACCTCATCAAGCAATACAAAGATCAAGTCGAAGCGAGAAAGCAGCGAGTCCTGCATGTTGATGTTGTCCATGGGAGTTTTGAAAGGATCATACCTAAAAATGATATTCAAATGATTTTAGTACCTGAATAGTTCCTACTATTCAAGAAGCCTCACTCCATCTTGTGCTCTACGCTACGGGTCTTGAAGAGATCCCGCTCTATATAACACGTTGAGTGAGTGCGTATCAATGTGTGAGTGTGTAGGTGTACGAGGTACGAGTATGTGTATGTGTGTATATGTGTGTGTGCCAGGTTGTATCAGTGATGGCACGTGGTGAGCGGGAAGCAGGGTGTGAACAAAAATTGCTCTCTTCCATCTAGAGCGTTCAGATCTGGAAGGGATGCAAGCGACAGAACGGGAACTGATAGTAGGTGGCATTTCCGGACTCTGTAGCCAAATTAAAATAAGTGGGAAATGAACCAGTTAGGAAGACACAAATGACTTGTGCAGGACTAGTTCATGGCGGGCTGGGCGCAGTAAAGCGAGCCGGTGCGTGTGGGCTTGGCCGGAAAGTCCCGTTCTCCTGTATCAGACGATCCAAGTTGGGGCGGGCAGCAGACCAACACCAACAGGATGAAAGCTCAGCGTGAGTCAGCAGAACCGACAGGCAAAAAAGTACACATGAAAGGTCCTGCTTTTGAATTGAATCAGGATAGGATGTTAATCCTCATCAACATTAACTTCTTCTTAGCTTTAAAATCGACCCGGAAGGACACATATCGTGGTAAGAATTGTACAAATGTAGCTCCATCCTGTGATCTTGTGAGCAAAAAGGCGAAGTAAAAACTAGCGAGCTCAGTGTACGTAAAAGAAAGTGAAAACGTATCTTGTGGGGAGAGTGAGGAGGAGGCATTCTTTCTCAATATTGAGTGGCAGTCAGTGCATTAGTTATGTTTAGAGACGAAACTTAGCCGAAGGAATGCAGTTTTTACCCAAGCCTCAGGATGGAGGAAGCACGATGGGTGAGATGATTACCTTGTGCAAAAAGTCTAATGTGAGGAAAGAATTGAACATTTCATTGACTCGCTCACCCCACTGCTCTTTATCTCCTAAAGCTTAAGCGAAATTTTTTTCTCGGCTAAAAAGCGTTTTTAACCCATTGACGACCATGCAGTCCACATGTGGACTGCAGTTGTATTTTTTGCTTTATTCATCTAAATTTCCACTTTCTTTCAATTCTTCTTCTCAAAACATTACATCAGGCCTAAATGAAACTACATACAGCGTGGTCCTAGGAAATCTTCTAATTTTGCCATTGTCGGATGTTTTTTCCGAAGTAGTACATTGCCTCGGTGAATTTTTCGTTCGCTGAACAACTTCAAAAAGTGAGATATTTTGAAAAGACGGTCGTCACTAGCATTTCCAAATGCAGAGCTCGTAAAAATTTCCCGAAACGATTTCTGGTGATGATTAACTCATTGGCGACCGCACCTTTTACATTGTCCCTACATTATCTTTTAATTTCTCTTATAACTGCAGTTTGAAGGGGATGATTCCTGGACCACGATGCTCAAGATTCTCTAGAAGGTTGTGAGCTCAGCTGATACTTGAAAACACGAAAAAAAACTTCCAGAACATCTGATAAATAAAATAAATACTACAGGAGCACGATACGAGTGGCCCGTTGGCGGGCCACGCGGTCGTCAATGGGTTAAACACCACTACGGGCTGGCTAGTCGACTACTGTCCTTTCGCCGCGCACTAGCACTCAACGCCTCGGTACTGGACAAGAGCATGGGTGGACATGGGTATTTTGGTGCGCCCGGAGATACACGAAGTTCGTGATTTGGACGACTCTGGGTGCATTACCAAGACGTGAAGCATGTACACAAAACAGCTGCCGAGGCCCAGAGCTGAAGCTGCACATAAGTAAGCACGTCGATTTGATCGATATAAGGAAATCATGTGAGCAATTAGCCGCGCAATTTGCCACGTGCGGTCTCTGGCTCACCAATGTTCCGTAACCCCAAGAATGTTGATCCTTAACCTTATCTCATCTTCCCTTCCCAAACTACAGTTTTATCGAAGAGAGAACACAGCGAAATCAAGCCAAAGTACAGTAAAGAGCTAAGTGCAAACATTTTGAGGGTGCAAGGACTACACAGAGAAGAGTGGAAATCCCATCAGGTCACCACGACTACCATGCCTCTCCGCTCGATATTGATCCATCTGCATTCTTTAACCTCCAGGGGATCCCTGTTGATGTCACAATGACAAGCCAACATTTGAAACCAAACTGAGGTCAGAGCAGAGCTAGAGTTAGGACATCCATTAAAACCGTTGACGCAATTTGAAATGAATGATGCTAACCGTCCATAAACAGGATTCGCAGCTGCGAGAACAGAACATCGTGCATTCAGTTTTGCATGGATTCCTGCTTTTGCAATAGTCACACGCCCTTGTTCCATAACCTCGTGAATCGCAGTTCGATCCACGTCCGACATCTATAATACATGTAGATAGTTGCACATGATATAGTTGCAATATCAAATGTAAGCATGATTTTGTCCTCACGAATAAGGAAAAGTTCGTAAGGTTATCGACACGCTCAGTTATTTTCGAAAGCTGCTGGAACCGAATCTACCTACAGAAATTCGGTCGGAAGATGACAGCATATTCGAGAAGAGCAACCGTTTTTTAACACTTCACATACCTTGTCAAATTCATCAATACACACGACTCCTCTATCTGCCAATACCATCGCTCCTGCTTCTAACCTGCGCTCTCCAGTATCTGTATCTGTTGTTACAGCCGCTGTAAGTCCAACTCCAGAAGATCCTCGCCCCGTCGTAGCGATGGCACGCGGGGCTGTTTGAAGGACGTATCTGAGAACGTTGGCCTGATCATAAGTAAAGTGAAGGGTAACCAGACAAACAAACCTTAGTAGTTGAGACTTCGCGACAGAAGGGTCGCCAATCAGGAGCACATTGATGTCTCCACGAAGCCGACTACCGTTCTCGAGAATTTTTTCGTTACCTCCGAGCAATAGACACAAAATTGCTTTTTTCACTTCGTCGTGACCACAAATCGATGGGGCCAGAGAGCGTGCAATTTGTTCGAACACCTATATTTACTTGTTGTTCTTTAGAAATGTTGAAATCAGGCAACCAAACTTACGTCCTTCTTCTTGCTGAACTTGCGAATATTTCTGACATCCTCAGGGTCGAAGTCCAGAGTTGTTTCTTTTGAAAGCAATTGAATATTATTAGAAATGATAATAGACCTGCAAAGGGTAATTTCATAAATGATTACGATAAAAAATAGGTCACATGGATAATATTCCACCTGAAAGAGCCATTGGAGAATCCATTCTGTTTGTTAGGAAGTACGCGATATAGACCTATTATACGAACACGATCGCCAGGGTTAACCAAATCTGCAAGGTCGTTGTCCGCAATTACGTCCACGGAACGAGGAAGCTGACCGGGTGGTGCGCATTCAGGTAACTCCTTTAAGAAAGCCAATGAGAAAAATGAAACTAGGGCACCATTCAAGTCAACATATAGTGTGTTATCGTGATTCAAGCAGTCACCCTTATCCCTTGTCAACTTGTGTTGTTTATGGTGCTGTTCTCAACAATTTTATGAGCCTTTTTTGAGATCGACTAGGTCATCGATACGGTTGCACAAGGTTGAGGTCGAAAGTAAACCCCGAACGCAGGAATGTAGTAAACGCCGAACCTCATGAACACAATATTCTACTCGGCGACACAACCTTTGAATACGCGCACTTGTGAAAAATTTTATTGGTGAACTTCTGTGCCTACTATTATATATCTAAGGATTTGAGAAAACGTCTGACTCCTTCAGTGTGATTATCGTCATCAAGGTTATGACAAAAGGGGGTGTTTTCCTTATGCGGCTCTCTGTGAAGCTCGGCATTCCTTTCGTATTAGGATGAAGGATAAAGTTTTTGGAGTTAATCAGTCCCGTCTGAGGAATGCGCCCCCGCACTTGACTTCCATACAGAATCGTAGTGGCGTAATGAGTGCGTATGTGGCCTATACAATGACTTGCGGGGGCCAGCCGATGTACAAGTCAGTGCTTTTATCCTCCCAGACGAGTCTGGTACCAATTTATCGACCCCGGAGGGATATAGGCTTGCTTGGCCTAGGCGGGTATCGATAAGGGATTCGAACCCGTGACCGTGCATGTGAGATAGTGCGCCACTTGCCACCACACCACCTCCGCCTGCCTGTATTTTTAATTTACTTTTTCGAACTCTTCGCGAGGTTTGTATGTAAGCTCTATTAGGTTGTCGTTTCGGCGGAATTACCTCAACTTGTGTTTGCATTTGAACAATTCCCTGAAATAAACTCCTTCCCTGGATATTAACACTCAAAAGGCAACACTTATAAGAAATGCGAAATCACTATTTTGCCACGTTTTCTATTCCTTTGCATTGTCAGTAAAGTCAGTCAATGTTAGCGCCTCTGTTGTTGGGGACGTAGGCCGAGAAGTTCGGAACCACGGCAGAGCCCATAGGCTACCATCATCTAGAGGGATAAATGCGCACACGAACGTGAGGATTAGAATTCACCATCGATGCCTTGATGTTCACTTCGTTACATGGCTATAGATGATGCCACCAAAAAGCAAGAAGCAGGTTTAGTGGGATATTCAATCACACTAGACGTGATTATATCACAATATGTTCCAGGGTGCGACGCGGAGGTCAGTTCCGACGTTAGATTGAGATTCACAGAAAATACAAGAGCATTATAAGGACCTCAGTTCATGAGACGATATGTCGTAGGCTTGAGAGAGCCACAGTGTTTGGATGTGGGCTGCTAAAAGTTGCCAAAAGTGTATACGGGATGAGTAAGCAGCCTGGCAATTTTGGCTTTTGCAACGAAGCTTTAGGGCTTACAGTACCAGAATTGTGGCAACCACTATAACTACCGAAGACGCTTAAATAAAGAAATGTTAGGAGCCCTTCCATTCTTTATCAAAAGTATAATAAAATTGAGTTACAACGGGATGAACGTAAACGTAAACTGGGAAGTTTAACAAGCGACATGGGGATGTGAGTTCATGGAGACCTTAAATTCACATCAAAAAAAAA
>UZAF01018073.1:721-12092 GCA_900617895.1 Haemonchus placei | reverse complement strand
AAAAAAAAACCAGAGGAATTGTTCACTGGAAATGAAGCGAATGCTGCCGACAGTGTCAAAATGGCACTTAATAATTAGCATTCATTAGTAATTAGTATTTAGTACATTATGGTATTAAACTGTACCTGGACAGAAAACGATTGATGATCTTTGTAAGTGCTTAACCCAAATTCAGTCTCCAAGGGATTTTTGTTTTCGTCCTGAAATGATATGTCAGTGAACGATAACAGAAAACAACCATACCGAGTATGCGGATTCACCTCAGTTGGATAAACATTACTGCTTGGGAAGGAGTCATAAGAGGTCAGATCTGTGTAACGCTTTTCCAATATCTTCTTTGTAGCTGCACAGTAATGGACGCTTTTCACTACTTTTGGACGAACAGTGGAACCTGAACAAAGCCATTCCTATCTTTCATTCGGCGTACATGCTACGAGAAACCTACATTTCGTCACGATTCCTTCACAGCAGACGAGATTGCCCAAAAACGATGATTTCAATGATCTGGGATTAACGTGTCGATCTCCAAAGCTGCCTTCGAAACCAACTTCGACTTCGCTGAATGACGACATCTTGCAATGTGCAACATCGTCAATCCAGAAATAACAGCAATAAGGTTCATGAAGCTCACTGATGTTTGACAAATTCAGAGCTGGCCCGTTCAACGATTTCCTTTGCAGCCTGCTCCAAACATATAATCTCTTCTACGAAATTATGTATCAATCTGAAAAACTCTCACGAAATTATGAACAAAGAACCTTAAGGTATGAATAACTCACCCAAACGCTCGCTCAGCAGACTTTCTTCGAATGTCATTCAAGTTCACTATTAACCGTGGGCAATTGCTGCTAATCATATCCTCGACTTTTTGCACGTAAACTTTGCCTTCAGTCTGGAATATAACAGATGGGACCCAATCTATAAAGCTATCTTAAAATTGATTATGAAATTTTTCGTTTCTGCAACTAAGAACCACACTTGACCTGGGCACTGTTCAAGCACTGAAATGGTTCAGAGTAGCAGAACAAGCTTCCCACAAAGGGTAGCCATGCCGAGTATGTGTGAAACATATACTCTACGTGGCTGCCTTTGGATGCAAGCTCATGAGGAACATGCAAGGTATAGTAAACTTCTCCCCAGACCTTAGAACTTCGCTATTCCTTCATGGAAGATGTCATAGCGAAGCACCTATTCAAATAATCATGTGATGGTAAAAAAAATCATGAAGACAACTGTTTAAAAAATGCGGTACAGCTATCGCTGTTTCCAACTAGTTAGATTTCAAGCTCCCCCTTTGAGAGAAGTAGCAGAGGATTGGCTCTTCAGTGTTTTCAACCTCTTCAGAACAGGCATGCTTATGAAGTGGGGAAGGCACGTATGGGGTTCTTTATACCAGTCTGAAGAAAGAAAGTGAGGTTCAACGTACTGCTTCTTCTAGAACTGAGCAGTTCAACTTGCACTCCCTAAAAATAATTTGCTGTGAAGCTCTACCAACTCGTCTTCCTCCATAGCTCATGTTCTTGATCACTGAGCAGGGAAAGGCACATACAACACACAGCCCGCTGGTTAATTTCAAAAGCAAGTTGTACGAGAAGGTAGATAAATTTACGAAAAACTGCAAAAAAAGATACCGAATCATCGAGGATATTGAGATACTGCTGAATCAGCTCGCGATTCCTGACTTCGTTTGTCCGATCCGTAGTGAAATTGCTCTCCATGTCTGCAAAAAGCGTTGGTTGGGAAACAACAGGAACATGCGACCTCAAGACAAAATAACAAGACGGATGAACGTGAATTGCAGATTGGTCGTGAACACTATGCATCATGTAAGATAGTTCACACTCTTGAAAGGAATCGAAAGAAGAAACGAATGGCATTAACACCGAACACAAAATAGGAACGGAGATTACCCGCGCTTATTTGAAACTGCACTTTCCCGCTGCCACTTCTTCGATGGGAGCGCGCTTTCTGAAGGCAGTTTTCATGCCCCAAATTGGTAATCGCTGGGTTCCTCGAATTCTTCTTGTCAGTACTACCTACAAAATAAATTCAGCACAAGGGGGGGGGGGGGAGCAGAAGGTGAAATTCTAGAAACTGAAAGTCCCTTAATTGAGAGGCAGGGATTTCATATGGCGTCTATTCATTTACTGATCGTTGTAATAGTAACGTCAAATTTGCTGAGACTCAGATTCGAGATGAAAAATATAAAGTGCATTAGCTAGTGCGACCAAGGATAGGTGGCTGAGTCTTGATTCAGTGTAGATAAATAAAGAGCTCTATCCAGATGGGAGCGAAAAAATGATTATGAAGGTATGGATGGTGTAATCCGAGTGGTAGCGGAAAGGCTGTTCGTGGAAAGGAAAAGATCACAAAACAAGCTCTCTGATGACCATATTTACAGATTATAGTTGGCTTTTTGCATGTGTATCAGAATTAGTTGGGTAAGCGGTTTTCGGAAACTGTTTCCATTTTCGGAAAAGAGCTTTTGCGAGTACGCAAAACTAAACATGATCAACACTCATTAACGCAAACATTCTCATTCATCGCATGTTCAACATCCCCGAGGACAGAAAGTTTTCCTTTGTTCATACGTGACACCCTCGCGATAGCAGAAACCGTTCGCAATGTGTGCTGGGCATCTGGAGAATCATCAGGAGTTCCCTTCTAGTGAATCTTATAAAAATCATTTTACTTATTCTGGACGGTCCTCGCACTTGTTTTGCTCTTGGATAGCATGAGTGGTAGCAGCAGTAGTGGTGGGAGTAGGCCATGTGGTGCTAAGGGTCGTTGGCCTTACTGTAGTAGGTCGAGGCTCGTCCTTCGAAACCAAAGCAGTTCAATAGGACTTCGACGAATTCAGGCACACTGCATTACCTTGTCGGTATCGTAAAACCGTTTGTGATATGTAGGCCCTATTCCACGATTCCACGATATTATTGGAACACGATTAGTATAAAAACGAAGTTTGACCCCTGAGGTGCTAGGAGAACAGAATGAGCAAGAATTTAAAGAGTAGAAATGAGAATGAGACTAGTCAACAGTGCATATATTTTCATAAAAACGATACCTATGACCAGTTGGCTACCGATTCCTGTTTGCCATGATTTCTACACCTGCGTTTGGACAGCCTTCAAGGGCATGGTGATCGGAAAGGCTCACAAGCTCAAGTTCGATTTCGGTATTTCTAGGAGGCTAAAAAAGGACGGCTAAGTATATGGAAACAATATCTGTTCCAAAGGTTGTTTCCTAATGCATCTGATTTTTCTTCAAAGAGTCACTAATCTCAGGTTTGGCAAGAATTGCCCGTAGTGCGTAGCAGAGTACCATCCAATCTACGTGAGGCGCTAATGTCACGTAGCCGACCGATAGAGGTGAAAATCTTGGTCAGCTCAAATGATCAATTGCATTCAAGCTTTCCTGCTACAGCGCCAGTCACTGGCATATTTGAACTTCACAACTTTCTTCAAGTTGTAGCGTACGCCCCTATTGAAATGTTCAGTAGAATTATTTCAAAAAAACTAATCGGGCAAACCCAAACCTCATGGCAGTTTCGGAACTTTGCTTCCAAGAGAGAAGACTTCTTCGATAGAAAGGGTAAAGGAAGTAGGAACAACCGCAATTACTTATGCCCAGTCATGTTCAAACATTATTGGCGACATTTTCAATTGCGTAGTAAAACTTTATTAAATGATTCGTAGTTGGAAAACTAATTTCATTTCAGAAACAAACATACTTTCGAGTACATAAAACTACGAATCTTCAAAATTTATAGCACGCTGGTGACATCCGCGAGAACAGAAAGCGTGCGTGAAAGGAGATGGTGTTGGTCAGAGCCAGAGTAATCCTTGAAGGCCTTACTGTAATTAGTCGAGCATCGTCTTTCGAAAATAAACCACTTCAATTTGGCTCGAACGAATCAGGCAAGTCATACACCGTATTACGATACCGATATCGCAAAGCCGCTACTGATACAATGACTTTATTCCATGTTATTCTAGGAGCCCGATTAGCAAAAGAGCGAAGAGTGGTTCCCGCTGCGGTTGGAAAACAGAACCTGAGCAAGGCTGAAAACTGGTGTTGGAAAGGCTCGAAGAAAATGGCCCTAGCTCACTGCCTTCGTATTTCAGCAAAAGTTCAATCAGTAATACGTGGACAGGTGATTTTTGTATGCCTCAACTTCTATGCAGGATTTGGATAGTATCCGAGAGCGTGGATGTTCAGAAAGCTTATAAGCTCCGTGGCAGTTTCGGTTCCAAGAGAATGATATGATGGTGGCCGCAGTATCTGGGAATGAAACATTCCCATTGAAAGTCGCTTGTCGTATGTGATTTCTCTTCAGAGATTTTGCTTTTTTCATCACTCCTCGCACGGCTCAAATTGCAACGCTTACTTGAATCCAACTATCGCATTCGGATAAGTTTTCATGAAATTTACTAGAAATTGTGACAGTTTCCTATTCTGTCGTTTCATTTGAAAGTCCCCACATTCGTTGTTGGGTATAAAATGATTGACTCATGGCTAATCCCCTCCGAAAATGTACCAGGGTTACCCATAGTAAAATGTGATGCCAATATTTCCTATGGGTAGCATGAAGTGAAGAACAGGAGCAATGCCCCTAGCCTAGCATTGAAATTCCCTTCTCAAGCGCACAGGTGACATCTCACTTTGCCAATGTCTTAGTCATTGAATATTAGATAGGCTCAAGTATTTTTCCTTTCCATGGAGATAAGCTCAAATATCCTTTTCTGCTGTTCACCACGTCCTCTTATGCATTAGGAGATCTATAAAGCGTGTACCCAAAGGTTTTGGAATGAAATAAACGATTGATAATGGATTATCTTGAGCATTTTGCTTCCCATGTCTCTGAACCTTTTAATTATCTCCACCTCCGTTTAGTTGATAAACACCTTCATAACAAGAACGAATAGGAGTCTGAAATCACCAGGTATGCGTGAATATAAAAAAATCAATCCAAAAAATGGACAGAATCTTGAAAGCACCGCTCTTCGTTGCTGAAGGTGCTTTGCATGGCACTAACAAATGAAGACGAGAAAAACTGTACCCATCTTAAAAGTTCTTTCCACAGATGTTGGCATCAATTAAAGTAAGCTGGGTGTGAATTTCAGAACATGGTCCAGTTTGTGATAGCAGTACTTCTCGTCTCTTTCATTCTCCTTGGCTTTCATTGCAATTGAAATCCAATGGAAAATTAAAGATTACAAAAAACTAAGCACGCTAAACTCCAAGGTTGTCACATCCTCATTACAGAGAGCAGCTCGTGGGACACAGGAATCATTCGGTACTCAAGCGCTTTTTAGAAAAAAATCGTCGTTAGGAGCTGTCACTGTGATGACCTTCATTACCCTTTATTACCTCATCCTACGTTAATTTTAGTGGATTTCTCACCAATCTAGATTGTGCTAAGATAATTCAACAAAGTTTGGGGTTACGGTGTGTTCCAGCTTTTATTGGGGGCGGGGAAGGCTTATGCAAGACTGTATTCTTTAACTTCTAGCTGCTTATCATGACTGCAACATTTCGCTCAAGCGCATGATACAAGGTAGCTGTGTTTATTTCGATGGTTTCAGAATACTTCACACTCCAGGTTTACAACTAACAAAAGGAGTAAGGGTTCTTCAAGCGGCGTGGAAATTGGAGATGCGGAGGCAACAGACAGCTCACTTTTATATACACATGCATTATGACATGAACATATAATATTTGATATAGCAATCTGTTTAGAGTAATCTAGTAGAATCTAGTAGAGTCTTGATGATTGGAGGGAAACTCTTGATAAGAAGGGAAGTGGCGATGTGAATTTACTTCGATTTTTCGAAAGCATTTGATAGAGTCTCTCGCAAAAAAATTGATTCATGAGTTGGAGTATTTCAAGATTTACCCTATTGTTATTAAATGGATCAGAAATTATCTCGAAGGTGCAGATTGATGAACTATTCTTTAGCCCGAGATATGTTGGAAGTGGGTTCCATAAGAAGGTGTATTACGGTCTGTCCTCTGAACATTCTTATAGCTGAAATTCCGAGCATGCTGTGTGAAGTGGGAGTCAGGAGAAAGGCATATGCAGATGATTTAAAAAATTGCAATCCAGTTTTGAGTCCGAGCAACCCGAAAGTTCTGCAAGAGGCGATGGTCCAAACAATGGCAACAATGGCTCCGCTGAAAACGGTTTACATGCAACCAGTGTCTGGGAGGTCATTAGATCACTTATATACTGTTGATGGGGTCCCTCTTACTGTTGTTGAATCGGTAAGAGACCTAGGTTTCATGTATAACAGCAAACTGGGTTTTCGGGAACGTATAATCAAAAGGGTAAAAATGGCTAATACTCGCACATTTCAGATCTTCAACGGGTCATCTACCAAAAATAAAGAAGCATTGTTCAGCGCTCACATATCATACGTTCGACCGTGGTAATTTCTAATTTTACTGTTTTTCAATCCACCTAAAAGAAAGCATATATATATATATGCATTGGAGAAGGTTCGCAATAACTTCACTCGTAAACTGCCCTGATTCGACTCGGTGGTTTCCTCTGTGACAAAATAAAAGAAGCTGCAATCAGGAACAAGTATCTGGGAATATCAATTCTACAATCTAGACGTAAAGTTTTTGATCTTTGTTTAGTTTACGAGATGATACAGGGTTTATCTGGTTCCGATTTATGCAGCGTTTTCAAAATGAGGCCCTCGAGAACAAGAGGAGGGGCCTGTAAGATTTTTCTCAGCCAACCCAAGACTACGTTGCGAGCCAAAAGTTTCTCGTTCAGAGCTGGGAGTCATAATTTGATGCTTTCAAAAATTATACCATTAAACCCAACTTAGGCTAAATTTAGACATCGAGTTGCCAAAATACTTTTAAGATATGATACAGAGTGCTAGCGTTTCCTGAGGCTGTCTGCTAAACTACAGAATTTTTCCATCTATTACTGTCAGATTTCGGGTAACACAGTTGGTTTAATTTGTATGAAATTGTGCTTGAGTTTTCGGTGTTTTATTGATATATATTTGTACGCTTGTGCCTTTTGCACACGTAATAATCCTATACCTACACTTACGTAGCAGAGCTGAAGAAACATCAGTCAGTTGCTTCAAACTGTTGAACAACGCCCCGGATCCGACTTACAAACCTTTTCCGCCCAGTGGTGTTGCGTCACGCGTTCCAGCTGCCAGAAGACTAAATCCTGCACAAGTCCTTCCTGAATGATAATATCCTTGACCTGTCAAAAATAAAAATTTTTCTCATGAAAAGCAGTAGTTGTACTGCCTGGCTTCATGCACTCTCGCAGAGCCACTCAAGTTGCTGAGTGAACTCAATTTGCTCTCGAATTCCACAAGCGATGAAAGTAACGTTCGTCTCTTTGAAAAAAAAGAGAATTCGATTTGGATTGAAAAAAGAGATTTGGCGATTCCTTCTTATATAAAGCATTGGTATTCAAATTTGGCCTAATGCCATGATTTCCTCCCTGGGCGACTGCTCGAGAGCACCTTCGACCACACAGACAAAGCATTTGTTTTTTATGAAAGTAACTGAGAGTTTTGAGCGCTTCTGAATGTAATGAACAGCAAGGCTAATGCTTTCCGTCATGCTTTTTGTTCAGTCCTCGTGACTTCCCTTCCTTCCACCGCAACCCCCCTCCCCGCCCCTCAGTTACTCGTGTTCATTAACACTGATGATGGGTTTCTAAAGAAGATGTACACTTGATACTAATACTGGCTTTTTATGAAATAATGGTCAAAATTCATTGGAGTAGTGCTTCCATATCCCAATTACCGGTAGCGATGACAGCTGTAGATAAGCCTGCCACCACAGCAGATGGAATCAAACAGAAGCAGTGGCGACATTGTGCCAAAAGAGCCACCACCGTAATTTTCAAATGCGACGGACTATTCGCTCAATGAAAGGGAACGGTTTTATTATGGGATAGAAAAAGGAAAAAAGGAAAAGAAAAAAATAGAAAATCTTCTTCAAAGAGCAAAATAAACCTCAAGAGAACATGTAACATTCTTCATTTGAGTCTTTGAGTCAAGTTCGACTGACACGACCGTTATGAAATGTTTCAGTGTATCATGCTAACTCTGAGGAATATTTTTTGACCGTGCTGCGATCAACCGCCAAATTCCAACGCTGATTCCTTTGACCAGGATCATAGAGAAACTGCCGCATCGCCATTCTTTTCCTCCATCGACGGCTTGATGCTAAATAAGCTTTGTGGATGCGATAGTGAGTTGACGAAAATGAACAATCAAAGTGGAGGTTGGAACAGTTAGTGAGCGCGCCACAATATGGATACACCTTTTTATTTTTTTCGAGTACGCTTCTGTGAACTTTGCTCCTGTGTATTCTTAGGAACCATAACTTTTGAGCTCTAGTCATTGGAAGTGTTTTCAGAGTTGTGTGAAACGAGAAAAGGGAAGAGATGAAAAAAGGGAGAGGTGGAGTGTCAAAATAGCAGATATCTCCATCCACGAAAATGCTCTCATTGCGTCTGTCCAGAAAGATATGCTGGAAACCTATGCAATGAGAGAGTAGGCAATCACTTTCTATTATAGTTAGATCACATTATTGTAGCTGTACATATTCCAACCCAAAGGGAGCCCAAAGGATTGCGGTCACACATATGATGCATCTATCATCTAATCTCTAACCATCAATCATCTCTAACCGGGTTCCTATAATAACATGGAAGAGGGTCTATGTATCTCAAGCGGTTTTGCGATACCGACAAGGAAATGCAGTAGTGAACTGTGCATGAATTCGTCGAAACCTACTGAACTGCTTTAGTTTCGAAGGACGAGCCTCGACCAACTACAATATCGTCCTCCTACCACTACCACTGTTACTTCTCCTCTTCCTGAACAAGAGCGGAACAACTGCGAGGATCGTCCAGAGTGCGGAAATGGTTATGTTATAAAATTCATGGAAAGATACCGTAACATAGTATTTCAGATGTCCAGTTCATATTGCGAATGGATTTTGCTATTGCGAGGGTGTCACTTACAAACAAAGGAAGACCTACTGTCCTGGGAGATGTAATTTATGCGACAATTGAAATAGTTAGCATCAATAGATGCTTGATCTACTTGTTTTGCGCTCTTGTGGAAACTGCTCTTCAAAGTTCCGGAAACAATTTGCCCAACTAGTTTTTCTATTCATGAACAAGGACAACATGAAACAAAGACCAATACAGGGTGCGCCATAAATATGGTAACAACCTTTCGGACGTCCGAAATTTTCTTGTTTGGATGTTTTCCCCGAATCTGCACTTTCCTTCAAGTTTGTGATATACCTTAGACTGAATTTCTACTTCAGTGCGCTTAAATCGTCAGATTTCGAAAAACAGCGAAATAACCCCTTCGCGACATCTACCAACAGTTCCGTCTTTGCGCGCATTTGGTGGGTTCTTTTCCTGGATCGCTCCTCGTTTGAACATTTCTCACATGGCAGTCTCTCGAATTGCGATGCGTAGTCGTGTCGACGGCAAATCTCAAAATCTTAAAACGTTCGTCTTGGCTCACATACAATCCCTTTCCGAATGCAATTAATCGGGAAGGAGTACGCGGCGGAGCCTGCATAAACACGAGAAAAAAACCAATGATTTGTTTGTATGTTCTAATTCGATGGGAAGGATCTATCCAGGGTAAATACAATTGTATCCAAATAAGACTCGAAAGCCCTATAAGCTTCTTGACGAGAAGAAGTTGGAGAGAAAAAACAAATGCCGTGCTCTACTTGCACGCGGCACTTGCTTCGAAAGACCTATTCTTGACTAAAGAGTGTTTAGCGTGGAAGCAATGTTGGGACCCCAAAGTATACATATTTTTCACATTTCGAGTGTTGAAGCCGCTGAGAAGAGTTAGATCGCCTCTCATAGCCTTTTCCATTCTTCGATGATAGCTTTCGCTACAAACTCCACCAACAGAGCGATATCGCAAATTTTGTTCGAAAAAATTACAAAATTTAATCCAAAAATCTTCAAGAAGGGTCCATCTGAAAGAATACAGCTGAGGGTCAAAGAATTTTCAAGGGATACAATTTGAAAACTATGGCGCACCTACTCACGAATAGAAAAAGATCATAACGGTGTTGAGGGAGTGTTCGCTACCCTATCCCAGCTTTCAATCTTTTTACGAATTCCCCGGACCACAATGTGATGGGTTGCTGGATATAGTTCATACTGGAGAGAAAAGCCTATGCTTCATAGCGCACAACTTTTGCTGCTTATAAGAAACCATTGAAAAAATCCCAGGCTGGAGTTTTTCAAGAAACTCTGCGTGCTGCCATCGATGAGTAGCCAAAGCATCTTTGAGCTATAATCAGTACAGGAGACGTTTATATAAGATGACCCTGTGTTCATTCTGTAGATGCGATGCATAGTAATTAACTCACACAAATTCACCATGTATCTATATGAACTGCGTTTTTTTTTGGCCCAGTTCTTTTGTTACCATATTTATGGCGCACCCTGTATAATTTGTAAACATGGTCATCATGGGAACTCGTTTTGCGATCGTTTTGTCCTCTTTTCCCTCCACGAACGATCGAGAGCTTTCCGTGGAAGGAAGGTTCGGAAAGAACACAATTGTTAATTTATGCCCAATCAACTTCTATGAAATTGTAACGGCAAACCTCAACTCAGCTTTTCTTTTCGCGGGTAGCATAAGCCGTAGTTATCATGGTCAGTTTCGTTCAAGATCGGCGGGATGATAGTGAAGACACAATACATATGATCGCGGTATCAGAGTTCTGATGGAATCAAGATTTCCACGCTTTTGCTCACCTAGGAGGTACCAACATTGCATAGAAAACTGGATGTTTCTTGCTGCGCATCAAAGTGTGGCAACATCAACACCGTCAGCTTCGGGAATAAATACGTTCTTAGTACCTTGCACGGCGTTTATTCTACACCCTCTAGTCAAAAAACAAACATATAAACCTTGATCGAACATACTGTGGAAAAATATAAATAATTTCTCCGGAATCGGAGAGATCGGGACTTGGAGAAATCAGAGTTAATCAAGTTTTAGCACTACGTAAATGCTGTATTGGCCGGGAGTGATTCAGAATCGGAGCCTCAGAACCAGGTTCACTTGTCGACGGTATAAGCTTAAGCTTTTTTTTGGTTTCCGTCCTTCTCAATAGTGGCTATTACCCAGTGTTTGCAGGGCATGATGTGATCGTCAGACTAAACCTATTAATTCGTTAAGTGTGAGCTTTCGATTTCAGCAACGTCGCGGCTTCAACAACTGGTGATTTATGGGAGCCGTGAGGAGACCAGAATCACTCACAGGTGAAGTCTTCAATGTAGAAAGATACTCAAGCATCGCGCTGGTTACCATGCTTGCGACGAAAT
>UZAF01018072.1:25363-37490 GCA_900617895.1 Haemonchus placei | reverse complement strand
GCTGGTTTTCATTAATATTCATTCACATTCACAACAATATAAAATCCATACAGAAGTCTACGTGGAGAGCGTGATGAAAAACATCTTGCTCCCGTGGACAAAATATCACTTCGGCTCTAGACCGTTCGTGTTCCAACAAGATTCAGCACGGGCTCAGCGAGGGTACCCAGCAAAGCTGCCGAGACACCCTCCCAGGATTTATCAATGCTCAAGCATGGCCATCTAACAGCCCTGATCTGAATTCAGTGGATTATTCCGTATGGTCGCTATTGGAGAGCAAGGCCTGCTCTAAGCAACACCACTCCATTGATTCGCTGAAGAAGGACCTGCTTAGAGCATGTAAAGAAATACCTTTGGAGTACTTTTGCGCGACAGTGGACGGCTGCTCCTTACGACTGAGGGCCTGTGTCGTAGCCCGTGGAGGGATTTTCGAGATTTGAATTGACTGTGTGTTATGGCTTAAAATTAATAAAGTGACGTAGAAAAATTAGACCTCAATCTATCGTTCAACCGATTTCACAGCGGTGGATATTTGAGCAAGTAATTTTGGCGTATGTATTCGTAGAAATCTGAGGGAACTAGTTCACTGGATTTCTTTCTCATGGTGTCTGCTTGTTCATTTGCAACTATCAGCCTTACACCATGTACAGCATTTCATTGATCCCTGCGCTCGTCCAGAGCGGTTGAAGCTATCGCGTCAACTGGCCTTTGTCAATCGTGTCAGGACCTTCCCTACATCATTATATCCAGAGCCCTACAATCAACCGCAAACGTTGAACGCAGTTTTGCGACATGAAGACAGCAAGCGTGGCATCCATCGAATCACGCCGTGTATTGGGGTTTTCAGAATACCGACGGACGTGCACAGACATCCGACCAATTCCTAGTTATGTTCTCGAAGAATCGAACTGCATTGTCCGTAATTGCTCATTGGGACCGAGCATTAGTCATTCAACTCTGATCCACCCCAAACCACCCCTTCCACTGTCATGGTGGGTCCTTTGCAGTCAGGTCTAGATTTTGGCCAATTTCGCAAACCTTCAAAACACCTTGAACACCTTGGAGGTCCCCCCTTGAAAGTCTGGTCATAATATAATTCAATTTTGAAATTTCTCCATGGATACACCATGGGCTAACCAGAAACTCCTTTCATTATGTAAGACAGTTTTTGATCGTCTATTGTCTATTTCTTTTTACTCTAGGTGTTCAAAGCCTCGTAAATGTGTTAACAGTATCCCTAACACCCACTCAAGAGCCTCCAAACACCCGTATACGACGGAATTAATTAAAAGGTACCCTTGGTGGGGCCGTCGGGGTGGCTGGAGGGGGCTACGGGTATTACACGCTGTATCACACGTTGGCGGGACGCTGAAATCTGTCTTCTATTACTGTATAACAAAATCCATGAATTCCCAACATGTTTTTTTGATGCATACAATGCAATAGTCTTCAGACGATGGAGGAAACGTCTTCGATGTCATCGCAGATTACTTTCTATGGTTCCTGAGAATATGCTCTGGTGTATTTAATTTGATTGTGGCCATACTACTGATCAAAAAACGCGCTT
This sequence comes from Haemonchus placei, assembly GCA_900617895.1. Classification (NCBI taxonomy): domain Eukaryota; kingdom Metazoa; phylum Nematoda; class Chromadorea; order Rhabditida; family Trichostrongylidae; genus Haemonchus; species Haemonchus placei. Next base: position 35,923 of record UZAF01018072.1, on the reverse strand, counting down.
TATTGCAAGTTTGTTTTGCAATTTTATAGAAATCACTCGAAAAAACTAGATCTCATCATTCTACGCTTTTAAGAAACCTTATTACTGGTTGATCCTTATCTTCAACACGAGCATTGTTATTCTTGATGGTTTTATGGTGGTATTCAGAATTCTCATTAATCTTCTGAAACAAAGCTTCTTTACTGATATCCATGAACTGGCATATTTTGCTACTTCGATAGTACTTTATTTTACATCATGTCTGGTATTCCTGATTGGACTTAACCGCATGGCAATTTTTGTCAATGGAAAATTTCATGACAAGTTTTCTAAAAGGTACGGAGTAAGCCTTAGCAAAATGCGTAATTGAATAAAATATACATGGTTATTTGAAAATTAAAAAACTAAGTATGATCACTTTTTCCTCGATTGTACTTAAATATTAAACCAGATAACCCAAGATCATGACGACATTTGGGTTTCCCAGTGAGTTAGTGGTGCGGCCCATGTGTATATGGGTATTTTTATCCAGACATGTATCCAGACAAGAATGGTGCCACCAATTAGCTGATATCAAAGGCGAGACAGGCCTAATGAGCCTCAGAGAACTCCATTCAGAAGTTGGAGTCCCTAAAGTGGCACCATTTAGCTCTGCTTCATCTTCCCACCCCTTATTTCCTAAAAATAATACCTACTTATTCGGAACTACACTTTGATATTTCGTGGAATCGTATGGCCAATGTTCGAAAATGTTATATTTTCGAATACAGGTCCTATAAGGTCTTTAAACCAGTGGGTTTTCTTTTACCTACCAAGAACAACTGTAGTACCGTACAGAAGCATTTTCGAAATCCTTCAAGGCCTCTTTCAGTTTCGTCACTTGGAAGAAGCAGTGATCAGAGGGAGTCTTATGGGAGCCCTTCTTAAAGGATTAGTGCTTCTTTCAAGTGAAGAAACTGAAAGAGGCCTCTATGGAGTTCGAAAATGTTCTGTACGGTACTGCAGTTGTTCTTGGTAGGTAAAAGTTCAAATGAACTTGATTTATCGTTTTGAGCAAACTAAAGGATGGGCGTTTTTTATTAAGAGTAAATGGATCCTCAGAACTTTGACGTCTTAGTGATTTCAAAGGAATAGGTTATTGTAATGTCAGAGGTCTTGAAGAAGTTGCTATTGAGAAAACGTTCCTTTATAGGTAATCTGATTAGCAGAGAACAACACTAATACATAGCTGCTTAACAAGGTGAAAAAAATTGTCTTTGAGGATTACATCAGAAGCTGTGCTTCTCTTTGAAGCTTGCTCAGGCGAAATAAGTCTACTGTAGAATCTGGCTCCAAAAGAAACCTTACATGCGAAGAAGAGGACAGAGAGTTCAAATGTTCACAGAGATCACTCCTATGAAAAGGTACATTGTCATGTGGAGGAAAGACAATCTTTGGAAATGAAGCAAGTTCAAAAATTAGTCCTGAACTTCTAGTGGTTTTCTAATTAGACTGGTTAGAGAGTAAGGTATAAAGTAATAGGTTTCGGAGTTTTGAAGTTATGTGGCCCACCGGTTAGTCGATGTACGAGTCAGTGCCTCTATGCACCTAGTCAAGCCTCGTACCAACTGGCCTACCCTAGAAGGATGGAAGGCTTGGTTGCCGTGGGCGAGTACCAAGTCGGGATTCGATCGCGGAAACATGCGTATAATAGTGCCCGACATAGCGCTAAACAATGACCGCTCGGGCCCCTGCGGCATCCTTCAAGATTACCCGACTCGGGTCTGCAACGCCGACCCTTTTGAGCAGGCTTGTGATCATACGGAACCTCTTTTTTATTGCCTTTAATGTATGGTACAATTTAGGAAGACTATTCTGATATGTGCATTCATTGCATTCATTACTTCAGTAACAGCAGCAGCATGTTCCAGTGATATCATGAAAATTGTTTTCGTAATTCCGACGTCTGATTCGAAAGAAATATCTTCCTGCATGTTCTCGGACCGGGTAGGGTGAATTTTTTTCGGAAAAGTTGAGTATTAAAAGTTGTGTGGTGTTGAAAGCAAAGAGAAGCAGATGCTTTTACATGCGTGTAGAACGATTTCAGGCTGTCTGGGTACGCTCGTCCCATGTGAAAACCCCTGTTCTCACTGAACCCATTGGTGACCGCGCCTTTTATATTGTTCTTACATTAACTTTTGATTTCTTTTATAACTGTAGTTGGAAATGAATGATACCTGGACCACAATGCCTTAAGATTCTCTAGAAGGCTGTGAGCTCAGCTGATACTTAAAAACGCGGAAAAAAATTATAAGAATACTTGATAAATAATATAAATACTACAGGGGCACGATAGGGGTGTGGCCAGCCGGCGGGCCGCGCGGTCGTCAATGGGTTAAGCCGATTCCATTCCATGTGACATCCATAGGGGTGTTCGTTGTCTAGCATCATCCCTCAGGGAACGGGAGGCTCGGTTGGTTCAAGCATATGTCAATCCAGGTTTTGGCCCTTGACCATATGCGCCGTTACTGTGCATAGAACGTACCCACCCTCAAATCGGTGGTAGAATGGCCACTAGAAAATTACAGCTTCTCGGAATAAGTTGAGAGAAATTTCGCGATTTCAAAGCAAATGTTAAGAAAGATCGGACGTAATCAATGAAGGGACTCGGGGTACCTGCCCATGCAAAAGCATCCCCCTTCTAAAGGTTCAATTTCATATCAAGGCGGTTTTTCAGTTGACGACGTTCTTGAAAACATGCTATTTCAGCATATTGAAGACTTTTTCGCAAGTCTCTATTTGGTCACCTGTGGCTTATTCATTGCAACTGCGATGAAGTTGAGAAAGCAAGGAGGTGATGTCGTCTCGCGGAATACTCGAATGATGCTGGGAAAAGCCGAAAGATCCATGCTGAGACAAAGCTATTTCATTCTTACGTGCGCACTGGTAATTGCTTTGTTATATTTCTTCTCTTTTCAAAGGAAACACTATTATTATTATAATTATTATTATTGTTATTATTATTATTATATATATGTATAATTTATTTATTTATACACTCACAGAGTGCACCCCAAAAGGAAAATCGGGGCATAAGGTAAAAGCTAGACCATAACAAACAAACTAAATAGGNCAAGTCGAATAATATCAGTCCGCTGGATCAAGCGACGTATGTGAAACGGAGGATAGAAGAGGCGAAATAGATGTAGCCCTGCTGCAGTGCAGCGCTGGTAACCAACACCCCAAGATCAAAAGAAGCCAGTATTTACACCAGTTGGCCATGGTGCCTTGTCCATAGGAGTCATAGAACAGAGTCAGCACTTCGGCACACGGGTATGCCAACCTCCCACGTGGAACCGACTCGCCGGAAACTGGAAGGACAACAGAAGGCTGGAATTAAAAAGTGCAGGCAGCACCGAACAAGGCAAGAAAAAAAAGTAATCAAGTCAGCATATAAGGAAAGAAGCAGCAGGCTGTTATACACTTCAGCTCAGGATCCAGCAACTAAGAAAGGAGAAAAAACAAACAAGAAGGTAAAAACAATAACAACAAAACAAGACACAGCACCATATGCGACAATCAAAACCAATTATAAAGAACACAGAACAATGTAGAGGAACATTGTTAACTCAATCAAACCGAGGAGCAACTCATCAATGCCATGCACAAGAGAAGCCAACAAACACCATCCCCTGCAGTATCTGTTATCCCTCTACTACACGTTAGTTCACACCACAACAAGCTGACGAGGCTGGAAGCACGAAATGGAAAAATAGAAAGCTTGTAGAAAGCCTGCAAATACACGATTAAACGAACTCGATTATCCGAGCCAAGTAACTATCGAATCGATTTTCCTCAATTTTCTTCTAAAGGACTCACCATTTGGCGATTGCAATACCTCACGATTGAGCTTCTCAAGCCATCTCGTCGTACGGAAGGAAACCGAATTGAATGCCTGCATATAACGAAACCTGTGTATTCTCCTTTGGAGAATGAACCCATTAGATCTGGCACTATTCGGACGAAAGGTCCAGTACTTGCTGGCTCTAAGCTTAACTTCCTTTCGAATGATGCGGAAACAGAAAACGAGATCACTTACTACACGCCTTTGTCTAAGACTCATCAAGCCAGACATTTTCAAGCGCTCCTCATAGCGAGGAGTAGACTTGTACTCGGTTTTGGGAAAGGATCGAAGAAACAGTATCCTAGTGAAAGTTTGTTGAACTTCTTTAAGTTTGCGTATATCTTTCTNTAGCCATGGGCTCCACACTTGAGAACAATACTCTAGGTGTGGAAGAAAATAAACCTTGTGGAGTCGCACTAGGATTTATGATCATTGCACAGTACATTTCGTAAAATTAAAAATAGAGCAGCAAATGCCTTGTTAACGACCCTATCTATATGGGCAGAGAACTCAAGATCTGAGCTGAGTAGTATGCCCAAGTCCTTCACAGAGGGATCCCATGCGAACTCAGTTCCGTTGATAGAGCACCTCCAGGGGATGCCACCCCCGATATGCAGAACGGAGCATTTATTCAGATTAACACGGAGGCTCCACAAAGCTGCCCATTCTGTCAGCCTTTCAACAGTGTGCTTGAGAGCGAGTTGAACTTCATTGTGATTTGAAGTACTGTAAGACGGTGTATATTTGGTAACTTCGCTTGAAATAAGAAAAAAGAAAACAAAAACAAACTTTTCTGAGCTTATGTCCAAAAATTTCTTAAAAAATTTCCGAACTATTAGCATTCTTCTGAATAAGCTGATTTCTATTGTAGTATTTCCAGTCTCAGAAAATTGCACATTTTTAAACTTCCGCTTCTACGCTCTTGGAAAACACTACCCTTGATATTTGTTCCATATAGTTCCATTGCATTTTTCAGATGAACGTTGTGATACGTATTTTGAGGCAGTTCGGAGCCATAGACATGTTACCGTATAAGCAGCAACATCTGATCGTTTCTACTGCCTACGATCTATCCCATATCGGAATTCCTCTTATCGTCATCCTGTCGGCAGATTTTCGTCAGCAATTTCGTGAAAAATTTTCTGAATTACATTCACAAATACGTTCAGTCTCGAGAGTTTGGGGTTTTACGATGTAGTTTTCTGGATAAAAGCCTCTTCATGACTGTGTTGATCATTGATGTTTCCTCTTTTCTGAATAAAGAGACAAACATCATGGACCACATAGTAATTATAATGATTTCCAGGTAGAGAAAAAACATATACTACGCCCTAATTTAGTAACCGTTCTTTATAAGAGATAACATTTCAGGCCGTTAAAGGTTACTGTGGGCGCTGATGGTTGTTGGCTATTGAAGATACTTGTAATTGGGACCTGAATTAGCATGGAATGCAAGTATGCAGTGACGAGTAGGAAAGCCAAATTTCGATTTCGCCATAAATGGGAATCCCAGCTTTCCACCTCCATGGTATTCTCATGGCGAATGATGCCATCAAAAGCGTTTGGCATGACTCCTTACACGAATTAAGTAGAATATTGTTGCAATAGAGATATTGTATAATAGTAAATACACGATTTGCATAAACAGACGTCAAAAAGGGTTAATATCCTGTGCACAGACAAAAGGTCTTGATGGGATTGCTCAGGCATGACAGTTTAGGCCAAAACACAGAAAAATCCACTACGTTCAAGGTTCTATCTTAGAGAATACAGCAGTAAATAGCTCAGATTGGTATAAATAGAGACTATACTGTTACCCTACAATCGAGGGGCAGTCTCCGCTCAGCCGGGGTCTCCAGTTACTCAATTTTTCACACTCGAGGAAGGTCCAAAATCGAGTCCTCATCGGTTACGCTGTCCTAGCCCGTCGTCCATATAGACGGTGGTGATGATAGTAGTAGAGGAGGATACAGAATTAACAGGCAGACACGATGGTAGATAGAAAAAGAAACAGGAAGGAAAAATCGGGTGTTGTTGAAGCAAGCTTTGACGACAGGATCGGAGAGAAATGGCGAAGGTACCAGGTAGACGTCGTAGTGACATGCCGCGTGGCAACTCCTCTGTCTTCTTGTGAATCTATTGAAGGCACAGTTGACGACGATTTTGAGGTACCTCTTTTTATTCAAAAAGCGGAAGTGTAGGTTGGGAATGTTCAGCGGTAGTGAAGGAAGCGAGAAAATTCGCCACTTCCGAGAACGTCAAGACTCCTCGAAAATAGGAAAAATAAAGGTTGGATGAGATTACCATGACGAAAACAACATGGAAGGGGTATTCGGACGACTTTTCAGTTGTTGCAATAGCGTCAAGCCAGAATTGTAGAGAACCGCCTTTCAATGTCACTACGGGTCACACAGGGACAAGTTGCTTGAACCTCCTACATGTTTCCCTTGTGATCGATGCAGCCTCTACATACCGATGAAACTCGTCCGTGGATCACACGGTGCAATCTTTGAGCCTTAACAACACTCTAACCAGGCCGTTTTCCGACCTAATAGCGTCAGATGTGGTGTTTGAGAGGTCTTCGGATCCATCCTATAGGGATAACTTAGAAACCATTTTTATCGTTAACAGTGCCTTCGGGCTTCCATAGTAGAGTACTGCTTCAAAGGACCACAAAACGCAAAACGCATCCTACGTGTCGCGCCGGCGGAGACGCTTTGCTCCTCGATGTACATAGGTCGGGGTTCGCCGCTTAAGAGCGGCGTCACCGTCGGCGTGAATGCCTGATCGTGGTCTTACGCAACGCTCGCTCTCGCCTCATTTGCCACGCGGGATGTTGCTTTGGCCCTTTCAGCCCCTGCGCTGGTCCTACACTCCAACTCTCATCCTACGCATGCTACGTCCTACAACACGGAATAGCCTGCGCACAGCCCAACTTCAACAACCGAACCAGATATAACCCTTCAAGGCATAATCGTCAACGATACTAAAATACAACACGATATTCAGTCCTTCATGGGTTCACCAATATAAAGAATAATAGTACGTCAAAGGGAAGAAATGATAAAAAAGGAAATATATACATACATATATATCTTATATCTTATATACATATGTACATAAAAGGAAACATTAGATACAACAGCAATTAAAAAATTGCTATGGTAACCAGTGAACCTACGTATCAGAAGGCTCGAACCCAGTACGTTAAGTCTCACGGGGGGCGACGTGGCTTGGGACCGCTCAGCGTCTTTGGGCTTCCATGCCCAAGTCGATCACTACGTGTCCAATCGGATTGCATCATACTTCCATCCTCAAGTGGGTACAACGGCAAGACGACGGGCAGTGGCGGCCGGATACAACGACAAATGCAGACACATTGCCGGATGGTTTCAGGCCAGAGCACGCGCCGAGTATAACCGACGCTGTTCGCGCCGGGACCCCCGCGCGCCCCACCAGGCGTGGCCCTTTAACAAGTCGGGCCGAAGCCACGACATGTACGAAACAGTAGAGAGGAGAAAAGAGAGGGAAAGAGTACGGAGTGGTAATGTTTGGTAAAATGTTTTCATGGGTCTTGAAACCTACGACATATGAATGAAATAGAAGACAGTATTTCTTTAGAAAAGTTTCTACATGGGAGAGGGAGCAGAACCAATTGCTGAGCTTCAGCCCACGAGTCCTTGAGCTGCGTTATCGAAAACTAGTAGTAGTGAGATGAAGTTTGTCTGTTAAATTACTTTGATGTACTAGTATCGGAGATTGGAAGTCGTGAAGTGCATTCCGAAATTAAGCTCTAGGGGACCGCACTCAACAACATTTCTGGAAGCTGTTATGTATGGCGGTGCGTGACATTTACTTTCGCATCGCGTACTGCGGCGATATAACAGCAGTGAACGAAACATCAGGTCAAAACAATTTATAATAGATAACAGTATTCTCCAAATAATTCAGAGAGGACTTTGTTTCAAAGACCTTCCCCAGTGAACGTGGTAGAAAGAGCATTGTCTGTGAATACGGCAAAATAGTTCTTCTACTTCATGCAAGACCTCATGTCTATACATTGACGGTCCACCACAATGTACATTCAAAAAAATGTCTTCACACAATTGTTGAAGCATCGGTCGAGATAATAAGTTTAATCAGTAGTAAATGTCCTAAGTTGATTACCACGACTTATATCTAGTCCATTCATTCCTTTTCTTCTTCATGTTCCCCTTTATCCCTAGGAATTCAGAGGGAGCGAAATACCTCAAGAGTTTTACGTTTATACGCGCTTTCATCGTCGCTTCATACAATTCTGCACCGACACATTCGCTTTTTCGCTCAGACATCATAAATAAAATTGTCGCGACTACACTTTTAAGCCAATTTGAAAGACCACCGTTTCTATACATCTTCAAACGATGTACTATATTCAACTTATTTGAATCTTTGTAGCCATACTTTTTTATTTGCAAAAATGTCTGACTTACTTATATGTAGCTGCGCAGGAAATTTTACTGTAAGTGCGTAAGTGCGTTCTTCAAAAACATCTTTAAATTAATGGAATGCAGCAGCCATTAGGTGAAATTAAGTAGCTGATAATAAGTATCAATTACTAGATTGCTCTTGTACAGTTGAGGCTGACGCAGAGCTTAGTCTGGTGGACTGCCGCTTAAGGTCACATCATCCTCAGGAAGAAAACTATTTTTGGGAAGTTTTTTAACATTTTCCATTCTGCCGGTACTCCTCTTCGTTTTTTTTTCTTACCCCTTTCACCTTTCAGAGTTAAACACTTGTCCAAGGATAATTCAAATGAATTTTGTGTGGAAATATTCGGTATTCAAAATTCCTAAAACATTTGCTCCAAAAAAGTCTATAATTAGCAGGTGCTTTGCGAAAGTTTTCACTCCGGGTATCCTCGTTCTCCAATCGTTTGCACTACACAAACCGATAACATATTCAACGCTCTGCATGAAAAAAGATTCTGTCTAGCTACAATTTTCAGCTGTTCGTAGACATCAATACGACGGTCAAACCAAGCTTTCTATTCAAATATCACTAGCAAAATTAAGTCAGGGTCTGATCAGATTTTCTGGACAATCAGATGCCAACAGGTATTCGCTTTTGAGATTCATTCCTTTTCTGCGGAGTTCCTTCAAGTTTTCTTATTTTCCTTTTTCTTTTTCCTAAAACGATTTTTCCTTTCATATGGCAAATACTTGCACTTTGAAATCAAACTTCATTTTATTCTCGACGAACTTGTTCTGTTTTCTCAACTTCTAGTCCATTACCTTAAAGAATATATACGCTTGGCAACATTAATCAAATACCAGAAATATGTTCACCAGGGAGATCACCAGGTCTCCCTTATCCTTTGAAAAGTTCAAATTTAGTTACAAATTTCTTTTCCCAATAGAAGGATGCTTGAGAAGGCGGACCACATTTACTTATTCATTTATTTATTTAAAGATGTGCCCAATGTAGAGGACAGTAGTCTCCATCATGAAAATGAAATTGACTGAAAAACGGTAAGAATGCAAACATGAAGGTACACAAGTGTCCTTTTCTGATTGAAATCAAAGTTGAAAAGATTCCCACCACAGAAAATTGCCTGCCAAGGTGAACTACCATTTTTTCCAGCAGCCAAGCATGATACTCAGTTCCCCTTGTAGTACAATGAAGTAGTTTTCTAAAGACATTACAATCATGAAGAGTGCTTTCCAAAATAATTAGCTTGCCATTTTATAGAATGGCTACCTTATCAACATTGACTCCAGATTAATAATTGAGGAGATTCTCGAGAAATCTAAATGAATAATCTTCAGGATCCTAAGCCTTGAAGAATGGTGAAATGCTATTCTGAAAAAATTCAAATGTTGAAGACTAGGCCTGGACCGCTTCAATCGAGTCAAAAGTTAAAATACAACACTCCTCCATGATTAGCTTTCCTCAATTTTTCTCTGAATACCTTACCGCTTGGTGATTGGAGTAACTCAGTCGGGAGGCAATCAAGTCACCCCGCTGCCTGGAAGAAGAAGTTGTTGAGGAGTCAAGCTGTTGAGGAGTGAAGAATGGCGTTTCCTCAAAGTNAATACCCAATATTTGCTTACCTTAATTTAAATAGTTCCATTTTTTAAGATACGAAATGCCAGGGTCAAGTCAGCTCCGATTCGCCTGTGGGTTAGCTGTGTTAGTCCAAGCGCATTCAACCTTTCTGTAAAAATCTTCTGTGCTGGTTTGTGAGGTTTGGCCACGCGAGACTTCAGGTTTGGCGGTTCACAAATTGAGTATGTGACGAGCGGCCGCGAGTTGACGGGGGACGATCTCTTCTGTGACGAGTTGACCTCATCACAGAAGAGATCTCAAACTCGAGTAATAAAATGGAAGTCAAGACGAGAAACATTGCGTAAGTACGACTGATGACCTAGGACTAAGGGAGGCTCTCGATTTCTTAACCGGTGTTCAGAGCGAAATTTCGGCGTACGCTGTCGTGGTCAACTGTTGGGGTTCGCAGGGTTAAGCTTCAGCTCCGATTACCTAGTTTGCGCTTCGCAACTCATAATGGATAGGCTCCACAACGCCACACAAAACTACGAGACGATGTTCGAAGGCTAGTATCTCCTGCAATGATTCAGCTTAGCCTACTGCTGACCTCTGATCGGCGAACAGTGTTCCAGCGAATAGGTTGCCGATCATTTCAGCCGCCACGATGGCGC
>UZAF01018071.1:13984-26871 GCA_900617895.1 Haemonchus placei | reverse complement strand
TTACGGCAAGCTCTGAAAAACCTATTCTTCACGTTGTTTTGACCCCTTCAAGGGCAACCAATAGGATCTTACAAGCAAACCAAGTGGGTAGTCATTGCGTTCGGGGATAGAAAAAGGGTAATTTTAGAGACGACCACGATCGTTCGTTCTTATTTCGGTCGGATGCAAATGTATGCAGAGCTTCTTTGAAAGTAGACCTCTACCGACTTTTTGAATATACTCGTCGAGTTTGACAACTTCGTGATAGATGGGTTATACCGCATCTGTCGACGCTGCGATAATATATTAATAATAATAATAATAATAACAAAAATAATAATAATAATAATAATAATAATAGTAATAATAATAATAATAATAATATATCACATTAAACTTGAATCAATATCTAAATATTGAATCAATCAATCATATTGGAGCTTTTGAAGCTTCCTGTTGCAGTTTCTGCGGTCTGCTAGGACAATTAATTTATGCTTCCGTCCAGGAAACGTCCCCAAAGCAATGCTTAAACTTAAATAAACTTCAGTATGATGGAGAATTCTTCTGGAGGTACAGAGCTAAGCCCGATCTATCGGTACCTTTCTTCTGGGCCATAGATTCATGACAAGTCATTTTTAGATAAAATCTACGGAGATTCCTCCGGAAATAATCACTTACATCGGCGAACTCTTTTGCAATCAACTGCACTGGTGCAATTCGTTCGACAGGCACTGGATCACCCTAAATTGAAAAATAAAGTTAGAAAATCGAGTGAGTTGATCGTACAAAATCGGAGAATTCATATACGTTAAGGAATCCCCCCAAGGACTGAGAAAGTTTACTGACTTCAAAGAAATATACATTTAAAAAACCCCCAGTTCTTTGGGATAGGAACTAGAAAATTTGAGTAGTACCTGCTTCGGTTTTCCTTCCAAATCGTGGAATTTTCTTGAACATGCATAATAAGGGAAGTATTTGGAGTTCCGGCTCATCAGACCAGTTTTGTCGTACCGATGGCCACATCGGCATACTGTGTTATGAGCTGACTCACTTGGTAACTGAAAAGTGACAAATTGTGAAAAAAACTTCTCTGGTAGATCTTGTTGTTGATTTCCGGGGATGGTCTGTGCCGGGAACCAAAGACCAGATCATTTAAGATCACATTAAGTGAATTCCACATCGGTGAATCATGGAAGTCGAGTTACCTAAGGAACCGCCTACTAATATACCCTAATGCGAAGTATTCCAACTTCGTAGGGTCCTCTCGTATTTAGCACTACAATATGCCATTGCCATTCTGCCTTAACATGCAGCTAAGAAGTTACCGAAACGTCATGTAAAGATGTGACATCAGCTGAACTTACAATAAGAACGATACCACACAGGCAAGTAATGCGTAGTAGATCTTCATCCGGTTGCAAACGGTACTTGTCGACGAAATCTTAAAAACAGGGAGGACGTACTTTCAAAATTCTCAATGTTACGAAAAAATTGAAAAGTTTCAAGCTGCAAGAAACTTACATTGCTGATCCCATTTGCTAACCCATTGCTTGAATTCTTCACAGCTCATCGGCCAATGTGGTTCGGAGTTACACAGCCAACACCAATGGGATTCACATTCGGGACAGATGCAATTGGTACTGTCTTCTGAATTCCAGATAGTAGAAAGAGCAGAGGTCTGCTGCTCAAGCTAATTCGGGAGCTGGTAAAATTGAAAATTCAATGAGAACGAAGGTCAATACCGTTGGGAGAAGCGATCGCTACTTCGACAGTACAGCGAGGGCATTCAGAAAATACAACATTTGGATCACGAAGGTGACGATAATAGGAGTAGGACATCTGTAAGAACCAATTGAAACCAGGCCAACAGTAATAAACACTTCGCCTTATATTCTACTTTCATGACCAGTATGATGCGGAGACGAATTACTCGTAAGTACTTGAATGCTAAAAGTATCGGAAACCTACTTTTATTAGAACTGAGATCAGTGGCACTGGCAGGACCGCATAGAGGAGATCAATACTCGAAAGGTTTTCGATAGATGGAAGCTGAAAAGTATTGTAATAAAAGGAAATTCCATAGACGGTACTTGAGCTGTCTCTGAAAGGGATTTGAATAGCCTCCCTCCGCCTTCCCCCCCCCCCCCCCCCCCCNCCCCCCCCCCCCCTCCCCCCCCCCCCCCTACCCCTGAGAATGGATTTTTCAACTGATCTCCTCATTCGCAACATACCGATTTTGCCTTTTACGTGGCTCTCCCGCTATGGACCCTTTCAGAGCTACGCAGGCTATGCAGGTTTTTATTTTAAACTCTCAATTAGGCTATTTCCAATAATGACGGAGCTTCGAAGCATACTTATACATTTTCCTTTCGCTGAGTGCTTTTCTACAAAATTACCTACACAAAACAGGACAATGACTGATCAAGGACCGTGCAGGTGACGATCAAAGCAGTGCCCGTCAGATCCACGGATGTGTTATGGATTCCGAAATAAAAGCTGTCGTATCCGGCCATTTGGACGAGGACTGCAGCAGCGAGGAAGAAGGGTATAAAAGTGTAGTAACAGAAAGTAGACACTTATTTGGAAAAATACTGAGGAATTTCGTACTGATACTATGGCATCTATGCGTTTGTCCCATCAGAAGGCGTTTTTGAGGGTTTCAAAGGCCAAATGTATGGCCCTTGTAGTTTAATTTCGTCATATTTCATAAAGTGAAAAGAAGAGAATAAAGGTATCGAGAGTTGTTCAATCTCGTCGCTCCCGGATTCGGTTTTCATTCAGAACCATAGCGCCGTATTGAATACGTATGAAGCCTATTCAATGACCTGCGGTGGCCAGCCGATGTACAAGACAGAGCTCTTGTCCTCCCAGATGAGTCTGGTATCAAGAAAACGACCCCGAAGAGATGGACGTCTTGGCCGGCCTAGACGGATGTCGATATGGGATTCGAGCTCGACAACGTGTGTGCGAGAAAGTGTGTGCCGCTTGCCCCTACACCACCCTTTCCCCAGCCTCACAACGCCCTCCTCCACCTCATGTTTCATAATGTAATGAAGGCGAAATTTTGCCCGCTCCCTCTTCCCTTTGACCATCAATTTTTAAGTTTCAAATCAATAACTATATGTGGGGACTTTTCAAACAGGTGCTCAGCTTTTTTTCGGGCCACTCAATAACGAAAAAGGCTATCTTTAACGCTGATTCACATATCTGCTTGCCCTTCACTATTCTATTGAAATACTTGTCTCCACGGAATCACTTCCTTACCGAGATGTCGACTGGAACATGATTGAGACGAAGTTGATGTACTATGTGCGAGGTAATGCAGTCTCGACAACTCATCCCATCTTTTGTTTCGAAGAACTCTGTTCGTTTCCATGACGAACAACAGCAGTGGACGGAAGGAATGTTCTTAAAAAGAGTGTGTTTGAAACCAAAATCTATGACCACACAAAATTTTTCAAAAAAGCCTCGCATTGAAAGTTACGAAAACAAAAACCCAAATGAGATGAAAAACAAGAAACGACGATGAAAAAACGAGCAGAAACACAATTACCTCAAGCTCATTAGTCCTTCTGCTGTCAGCTTCATTGCCAACATCCCTCAAAAACTGTAGCCTATCGTATTCGTTGCAGCGATCTGCCTGAAAATACGAGACGAATGGTGGAATTGAATTCATTAGATCAACTTTCCAAACGAATGATGAACATTATCGTTGGAGTCATAAGGTACATTGAAGCACGACTGAAATTTCGTTCGGGGCATTCTTTACAGCTTGTGCATTGTTCAACGAATCTACCCATTAAAGAAGTGATCACTGCCCTCACTGAATACACGACCGTCATATCATAGGCATGAAGATCTTTAACTTTCTGAGCACTATTTCCACTTATCGCATTTACCCCTTCCCCGCCTCACCCTTTTTCTTCGGTCGTACCTAGCTCANCCCTGACCTTTTACTAGAAAGAGTTTTAAAATTTTAGAGTAAGATTTTCTTGCCTTCTCAATCTACTGGTATAATCGACGACATCGTATCACTTATCAGACTATATGACACGCACCTTTGCCATCCATTAGGAGGGCAGAGCCAGCATCATTTATGCAACTCATTCAGGGGCTTTGTTATTAGTTCGGCCTGCATTCTCTCACACGGCACTCCTTCTGTGAAAAATGGGAGCTTTCTGATACCGTTTGTAGGTTCCAGCATTAAAATAAGTTCATTTGCTAAATCTTTCCTCACATTTGTCACCAAGGCAGTGACTAGAAAGAAAGGTGCAAGTTACTGCGAATGTTCATAATAGCTCGGCCCTTAGGGTTGAGCCATGTCATGGCTTCTACTTCAGAATGGTATTTAACGAAACGAACCTTTATGGCTAAGGCTTCACTGTTGACATCTGCTGCGAAAAACTCCTCATTTTCCATGCAACGAGATTTTTCTTTTGGAACATCCAAGTTCCTGAATAAGATCAATGAGGATCCCGTAGGAATGAAAATTCGAAAGGGTTTTTTATCAAAACCACTAACCTCAATCTCAAGGACCTAACAGTCTCTGCGATATGATTCAGGAGAGACGTAAAGTCAGTATGGCACTTAGCACGGTGAAGAAAGGCCCCACGGTCGGAACCATTCACATATCGAGCATTTGCGTTGACTCGTACCCTGAAGAGGCCGTTTTTTTTCGAATTTTTGGGTCCTGAAGCTATGTATTGGACCATGCCAGGAAGAAGATATAGCCGAACAATTGGAAATTTGTAGGAGCAGTCCAGCAAAGTCGAGCTTTCGACAAAGGTGAGCAAGAATTACCTGAGTACACGGCCACCGTCCCTTAACTCGAAGAAGAGGATAAGCAACGGCCTCTGTAAAAGCTCGTCACCGCTAACCCGAGCCTGACGACTTGCATCAACCATGGCGCGATCCTGATCGATCCAACGGACAACCACGCGTTCTTGCTCTAGAAGGGAAACCTGGAAAAAGCAGATATCAACAGAATCAAAGAAAAGGGGGGACACGAAGGAGTCGGAGTAGCTACCGTTCTGTGAAAATCGAAGTTCTGCAAATTCTTTGTTTCCACATCGATTACTTCGAAAACTGAATCGGCATTGGTGGCAGCAGAGATATCGACTAGATCAGCTGGCTTCGGTTGAATAATCTGAACGAGTTCTATGAAACCCTGATTTGCTACCCGAAGAATTCACCAGCCAAACCTCTGTTGGCCATTCTGGCTCGGGATCTATGACCTCCCAACTGTCGGTTTCTTCTACATAATCTTCACTCGTGTCCTTTGAAGGCGATGAATTCACTAAGAAATCTCCCAGCGTGAACGACGATCTAAAATGAGCACTTTTGAATGATGAGGCAAACGACCGGTAAATTATTGGATGCGGGAGACTCTAAGTGAATCGTCTACCTGGGAGCTCTTGCAACGTCTAGCGACACATCAGGCCGGTCTTCGTACTCGTCCTCAGAACGATTCTCATGCGACAAGTCAGAGCCGTAGTCGACATGACGAGATTTCGTCCACGATCCTCTCTTATTCTCTAAAAAAGTGGTCCTAAGTATTTTAGATCGAAAGTTTGAAGTCTTTGACGCTCATCAATCCTGTTCTCAGGTTGCGAACTAGGTAATTAGACTCCCATCCAAAACCAAGGATGTTTTGAAAGCCTATGGGACCTATACAATGAATTGCGCTGCCGAGCAATTGCAAAAGTCCCGGACTAGTCTTGAACGAATTGATTGGTCCCACAACGATGGGAGGCCAGTCTAATCTAGAGAAGTATCTAGCCAGGCTTCGATTCCCGGCCTACGTGGTGGGCCATTTGCTCATATACCACTTCCGCCCTCATTAGAATATAATAACTGGTCAACCACCAAAAATTTACTTCTTTGAGTCTTCCCAGCCAGAATGCTGAGCACCGGATGAGGCTCAACAACGTTGAAGAGGATTCTTGCCGGCTCAACCTCATCTTTGTCCATCTGTCTACGTTCTCTCAATGTTTCATGGAAATGGGAGAGCTGAAAAGTACTATTCCTCAGAAAACAGACACATTCAGCAGTTGAGAGCAAGACATTGGCTAGGAAACCGAGCCGACCTTTTGCCCTTTTCCTCTCGTTGAAAGCGTACTGATCATCCCATTATCCTTCATATGCACATTTGAAACATCCAGATTTTGAATGTCGCTCAAATCTTAAAAAATTAAAAAAANAAAAAAATTCTAGAATGAAAATAATAAAATAAGAAAGAAATGGTGAGTAAACTAAATGCCATGAATGCTTCTAAAGGTTTTTAGTTCACCGTTGAGTGGGCGAATCATGAAAAACTTGAAAAAATAGCTGACAACCTACTTCTTGGGGTGATCACGCGATTGACAACGAGAACTTCGAGGTCAGAACGATCGTTGTTTTCGAGTAGTGATGGAACGTTAATCTAAAAATTTTCAGCAAACTTAAAATTGCAAAATTGACGTTGGATCGGAAACTGAGTAATAATGGATGTGGCGAGAATGGAAAATTCTGCTACCGCTAATGCCGCAGTAGGTTCAACCGGTTGCGCGCCATGAGTTACTTCTTCCAGATCTCTTTCATAGGTTTTGTTACCTACCCTCACCTAGAGACTTCAAATTTATCAACCAATGTGAGAGTTGTCTATCACCGTAGAGCAGTTAAGCTAAGCTGTTTCTATAAAGCTGGGAAAATTCCTTCGAGCAGTACGTCATGGTAGCGGTTGATACTTAAAGGAGTTACATTGTTGTGGGACTGATGAGCTAATCTGCATGAACAAAGAACAGAAAAGATACAGTAGGAAGAAGTAGCTCGTGGACAAAAACGAGCGTCGAGAGGTGATTGTAGGTAATTGGGAAAGCTGATGAAATTACAGTAACCTTCCCCTACCCTCCCACCTTTCCTCCTTCCCCGTTCTCCCTTACCCCAATTCCCCTCTCCGTATTAATGGACTTTTCCAATGTTCTTACCTCTACTGATTGGCTCTCTCTGCTCTTGGAGTCCAGTGACTAGTCACAGATGGCATGATGTTACGCACGCACCCCAGTCACTATACAAATCTCAGTCATCAATTTACTACTGTCCAGTCGGGTGCCTCCGTGCCCATTAACGCTGGATGGAGAGGACCAAATTTATCGTCGACTGGAGCGTAAACCTGTTACCGAACTCACTAAACCATTCCTTTATGTGCACACACACTACATAGAGAACGAACGGCTAGCAGATGGACGATTGGAGACGGAGAGAGCAAAGAAATGGACAAATGGACAACACCCTCAACCAGTATGGTAAGCCCTGATGAGTGCCGTTTGATTTACTCAATCCAACGACACAATGGAGATCTAAATTCGCTTACATAACTGATACTCTATGGACCTACTTTTTAGAGGGTTCAGCGTCCTATGAAAATTTTAGATAAGAAGTCGACGAATCTAGTCGTACTAGAGCCCCCCAAGATGGCGGTATCAATTCAGTGGACACCTCACAAGAGCATCATAATGAGTGGTGAATACAAGCGGACGAAAGACTAATGCTGACTTTAGGGTTTTGGAAAATGCAGTTAAATCCAGTAATGGCACACAAGAGCCACATATTTCTCTTCTTCTCGTTCTCCAACCTGAAGCGAGCTGCAATTGGAAGCTACCAGAGGGGAAAGATGAAGCTGGAATCGAAAATCAGCCCTATTTGCCACCCGCACAGGATAGTCAGCCCACTTTACGGACGTATCCCTAGGGATACATGCATCAGGCTGCTGACGTTTGCGTTTCGTCGTCTATGATCTAACTGATATCCGACCAGGTCCAACGATCACCAACATGTGGCAAGGCGACAGATCGTTCGCAAATGCCATCGCCCTCGACCTTCGATCGTTCACGGAGTTCCCAACCTCTTCCTCTCTTCCACCTACGCATATCAAATAACTTCAGGCGCTGCTTAGAAACGGTGTTCTGTATGAGCAACAGGGAGCTTCTCTCCAGTCGAAATCAAAATTACAGAATTCAGTGGATGCCGATGACTTCTAGTCAGAAAGAACAGCAGAATCGAATGAAAAGGGCTAGGGACCAAATGTTTTGTGCCTGGCCTTCCTCCTACTTCTACGCTACTTCATCACTACCTATCCAGGGCAGCAGGGACATAACAGACAGGAACATTGCAATAATAAGAGTTCAAGCAGACTACTGAAAGAACTGCTGTCAACACCGGAGAAGGGTACGGAGAGCTATCTGAAATCTGAATAATCTTGAGGAATCACTCCCACTTTCCCTAAGGAGCGTTCAGAAAATACGAAATAAATCAGAGGTTGGACAAAAAATGTAAGGACAGGGTTCCAAAACCAGTTATCAGACCGACTTGTTCAATTTTTCTCAAAGATGAATAATGAGGGGCTATTCAGAAGAAAATAGAATAGATCACACCCTGCCAAAGGGAATAAAATGAACTCCGCAAATAATACCGTCGAAGAAATGTGAGAACCTCGACTTACCGTTCTCCAACGCTGATGTTTGTTCAGCGAATACTGAACGTCCGGATGGAAATCGTTCCAGCTCTCCTCCTTCAGTAGGCGCTTCTTCGCTTTCTGAAACTACTATCATTAGCTTTCGCAACTTCGGCCAATTTTTTGTAATGTAAGAACTCCATGAGCCGGAGTCTGGGCCTGACGTCGGTATTGACACCAATTTGAGTTCTCTCAAGACACGATTTCTGCCCAGGCAAAGATCGAATCCCTAGCTTTCCTACTCCTGAGGATATGCGCCTACTTCTTCAACCACCCGCCTACCGCTGCCCTAGTCTTGTAGGCCTTTCAGGCTCCTTTTTTGGTTATCACCTACGACTCACATTGCTGAGCGTATCAGCCGGATCGTAAAGCGTCTTAGAAACGACCACATGACCAGCCAATTTCTTTCGAAGGAGAGCATCGCCACGGCGGTGTCGTCGACTACTGCGGAACTGCCACGAGTTCCTTGCCAGATCATGAGGGCTGAAAATCATACGTGAAACGAAAACTCTAGTGAAATGGAGAACTGAGAAGAAACCAACGCAAGGATGTTCTCTTGCTCCTCGTCGAACGACATCGTAGCTATGGCGGTCTCTGTAAAACAATAGCATCACATTGGCGATAATGAAACAACCATCAAGAAATAGAGAGGAGGAGAGCGACCGCGAGAGGAGCAAGCCGTTCAAGGAAGTTGTTTGGACTAGAAATCTGCAGAACAACAATCAGACCTACTGACCCATCCCTCTTATTTCCTTGGAAATGGAGGTGAAAAGATAAAATATGGCAAAAATTGATCAAGCTTATGCAAAGGAAACTAACGGTTGAGAAAACGTGAAAATTTATGAGCGAAATTAAAAAGGTACATAGAAGTCAGCCTGAAAACGAATGATAAGATGCAGAGGATGAGACAGCGGTCAGAGGCGCCTCTAGTGCCACCATAATCCCGAGATCGATTCACGTCACGTATCGAATTTCCCCTTAAGCCAACCTAGCTTTCAGTTCTGTTGTGGTTGGCTTATTGATAGTTTGTAGACTGGCCCGAAAAGACAAACAACCTCTGCCAGCCAGCCTCTTCCAGCCATTGCGTAGACTATATATACTACCGGCGATCACTTTCAAAAGGAAGTCGAATGCAAGGCGCATTCCCAGAGGTGGTTCATCTCTTTGTTTTGAGCAGTACTTCATGTCCATAAAACAGCTCGAAACGATGGACGGCAAACAATCTGTTTCCAATACAACTCGTCCAGAAAGTCAATCCAAAATGTACGAGATGTTGGAAGGGTTCCCATTCCATTCAAAGCAAATGTTTGGAGGAAAAACCAATTTGATCGATCATTTCCCCCGACCAGTATACGAATAGCTGAACAAATAAATAACATGATGAAAAGGGTGAAGTCTAGTCTCAATCCATCCCGTTTCTGGGAAGCCTCCCGCATTCGACTTCCACCGGAATTGTAGGGAGGTTCTCGATGGGTATGGTGCATACCCAACGACCTACGGTAGCCAGCCGATATAAGTGCTTCCTCCTCCCAGGTGAGTCTGGTAGACCACTATCGACCCCGGAGGAATTGAGGACTTGGTTGCTCTAGACGGGCATAGATCAGGGTTGCTATCCCCGGATCTTGCATGACAGTGCGCCATTTGACATTAAGCCACCTGCCCTCCCGAACAAATAAATAGACAAATGAATAAATAAAATGGGGCAATGAATAACGATGTTGGTCGTTGGTTCAAGATTGGAAGGAGTCATTCTGGGAGTATGACACTAGGAATTTGCCCTGTTTGACAGCTGACCTTAAGGTTCCTTCAGAAGTCGGAAATTCCTACTAACATGTTCATACTAGCGAAAGAAGTCCAATTGGGGTAGCTCGGATAAAACCTCATCGAAATAAACAGCTAAAACAGAACCGCGACAAATAAATACAGTATCCAACAAATAGCTACAGTATAAGGCCTTAAATCAGCTGTAGATTCAGTCGATCAAATGGAATATGATGGGTCTTGCACCACTTCGTTAACTGCTCAACCATCTGACAATTTAATCTCTTCCTTCTCACATTACGGGTTGTCCATTACTTTCAGGGGAAACCAGTTCCCATACCGCCAGTAACTGCTAGCATGGTAAACATGTTTTTTGGAGGATAGCAGCATCAAACACGGCCTATTCTTTGGTTGCTGCTGCTGTTTTCTTGCCAGCCAGCTGCACCCAACCAAAGAAGCATAATGGATGGAAACAGTTGAGATACCATTACGAAAACAGGATGGTTGGTTTCTGTATTCGGGCGATTCCCTACACAATGGGGGCCATGCCATTGGTAAAGAAAGTCGGTGACGATGAACACACTTCATTAATCACGGTTCGTTCCACGGACACATACTTGACAAAGAATCGTCCAATTCTCAGAAACGGCCGGGGTCCTGGATTAGAGGTTTTCGTAAGTACAGCATGAATTACATAAGAGTGNCAGGATGGTTGGTTTCTGTATTCGGGCGATTCCCTACACAATGGGGGCCATGCCATTGGTAAAGAAAGTCGGTGACGATGATCACACTTCATTAATCACGGTTCGTTCCACCGGCGAACACATACTTGACAAAGAATCGCCCAATTCTCAGAAACGGCCGGGGTCCTGGATTAGAGGTTTTCGTAAGTACAGCATGAATTACATAAGAGTGACTTTTCTCAAAATAGCTGTCACCTTTTTTTGAAAGACAGCCTCCGGAGGCTAATTTTGATGATGCTCTTTCTATTTTTATTTCCCATCCAGGACCGTTAAGGTAAGGATGTTCTATATGTATAGGGGCCTTCACATAGACTTGCAGAAGACAGCCGATGTACGTTCGTTGCTTTTCGTCCTTTCCTTTTTCCTCCCAAGCAAGTTTGATAAAAGCTAATGAACCCCGGAAGGATAGAAGCGTGCAGTCGGTTCCGAGTGAGCACGTGAGCTATTCAATGAGTAACTGGCTCCTTTAGCGTTGAGGCCAAAACTTGAACCTTTCGCTGGTCAGAACAAGCGCTAGCAAAATCAACTTGTTGGTTGGGAAATAATCTCATCTACGGATCGAATTCGTAAAGGCAGCGCTTCCTGCCATTGCGCTACGTCCGTACGCAAGTAACTGACAAAGCAACTTTCGGGGCTTTTTTGGTAAACAGGGTAATCGGTTCTTGCCAAACTTCTCTGCTGGTTTTATTGTTATACAAAAAACAACTCTTTATGTTGATCACCAATTTCTGGAAATAATAAAGAAAACCACGGAAACAAAAAAAAGGAAGAAAAGATTAAATAAATCATCAGTTTGTGCCGTATTGTTCTAGATAAGAAGAACAAATTTGTGGCCTCGAAATTCCATTTATTATGTATTACTTCAAGATATGTTTTATAACTCAAGCATACTTTACAACTATTGCATTTAATAGGAATATTGGAGAGTATAGGTGAAGTAGCGGCAAGTGGCGCACTATCGCTCGCATGGTCCGGGGAACGAATCTCAACCAAGCCGACCAGGTCTTCTATCCCACCAGAATCGGCCAACTGGTATCAGACTTGTTCGTATGTATAAAATACATAAAGAAAATACATATACATAAGAGACAATGGCTCTAACTCCGGCCGGGAACTACAATTCATGGTATAGGTCACACACCCATTCAAACCGCTGCTACGATCCCTAATGGAAGTCGAATGCAAGGGCGCATCCCATGAATGGGAATGATTAGGACACAGAGACATCCTTCATCTTTTATTTTACAAATATTGGGTATTATAAACTTTTTTATCTGAAACTGTTTCTAATAGTGCATTTCCAAGTTCATTCGATTCTTAGCAGCCCTTACATCTTTTCTCTATTTTAGGATTTGATCAGTCAGGCGAGAGGAGGACTCTTATCTTTCCCCAAAAGCTTCCCAATCAGTAGCTCTGAAAAACTCATCGGAGGCGTTTCAATGAAAACCTTATGACTTACTCATTATTACTGGTTATGCTTTAATCACCCTTTCCAATGAGCAGATTCCTGTTGAGTAGAGTGCGTGAACGTTGCTTAGTGACATAGCAATTAAAAGTAATGTCGGATGACATCGCCGAGGAAGTTTTAGAGTTTACAACTTTCACAAAAAAGGGAGTACCCTCAAAGTGCAATATCAAAGGACAAAACTATAAATAGTAGTAGAATAAAGAATCTTTGGGCTTCCTAACTGGTATTCATCAAAGGCTGCGCCGTGGAAAACGAAGTGAAGATAATTGGTCGCTCATGCGTAATGAAGGCAGGGACGGGGCTACGCCCCACACCATCAGAAGCAGAAAAAGAAAAAAAAGCAGCTCCTAAGAAACCAAGTAGTTTCACCCAAGAACCGTTGGAAAGGATCAGAAAAAAGCTTGAAAAGTCGTCACGAAGGTGCGATGATTTCTGCTCCTCCCCC
>UZAF01018070.1:15177-27916 GCA_900617895.1 Haemonchus placei | reverse complement strand
AAGAACATCCGGCTCCGCGCTCACCTTTTCGACACTGCTGTCCTTCCTGCTTTGACGTACGCCTCGGAGACCTGGACTCTACGAAAGCAGGATGAGCATGCTGTCAGCGTTACTCAACGCGCTTTGGAAAGGACGATGCTCGGAATTTCCCTATACACGCAAGTGCAGAAGGGAATCCGGAGTTCCGAGCTCCGTCATCGAACGAAGATCAGGGATGCCGTTGATTACGCCAAGAAATCGAAGATCAGGTGGGCCGGACACGTTATGCGATATAGTGATGACCGTTGGACCAGGGCGGTCACTGACTGGATCCCTCGGGACATCAAACGAACTCCAGGAAGGCCGCCAACGAGATGGTCAGACTTCTTCACGAAAGCTCTGAACGAAAGGAATGTTGAACCTCGTGTCCCTGAAGCGAGAACGATTCACTGGACCACTCTGGCTCGTGACAGGGACGAATGGAGACGTTACTGGCGCCCGCTCGAGGAAGTCGATGATCAACGGGACGACAGGTAATACAGGTAATACAGGTAATGCCCACGAGATATACCGCACGAGATAAAAAAGGCGGTAGTCAGTGGAATGCACTGCTATTATGGACACTTCTCTCATAGGAACAAAGTCTCTCGTCCTGATCGTGCAGTTCATTTCTTGAGGTAGAATGCGTATTTGCGTTTATCCCTAATTACCTGGGAAATCACTATGCTCTCACTCCTGTTTCATATGTACGGGTGCATTGGTATGGAACTCAGACAAAATAGTTTTTTGTTCTTCTAGTTTTGATTAAAATTCTCTGCCTTTCAATTTGATTTTGAATACTTTTAGTTGTAGATGTTCCACTTTTGCGTTCACATGTTGATTTGGATGAGTTTCAGCGATGCTATGTTTAAATTGCGTTGCTCACCGGTTGGTGTGTCGTGGGCTGCGAATGTTTTGGCTGCTATGCTGGTCAATTCTCATACGAGTACGGTGGAAATTGTTGGGGTGAGTATTTGTTGAAAAGTTATTCTGACCGCTAATACAAATATCCCACTTCAGTAATATACCCCGAGCATGAGCCAGTAAGGTGCTTTGTAATAAAGACTTCAGTTTCTTTTCCTGTATATCATGCGGCTGGTACAGTGAGAGTCATATGGGTCCTGAGAGCTTGTGTCTTTCGCATGCCATTAATTGTTTCCTCACTTAATCTCGAGGATCTATTTTGCTAATTGATGGTCACAATGTTGATACCGTTGCACAATGCTGAAAATGATCTGGACTAGGCATTGCGCTGTATCTGCACTCGTAGTATTTCTTTTTTGGTGCTATGTTCTCTCATTAGGGTCACTCACGAATGCAGCTTTTTCCACCTTTTAGGGGGATAATCATAATATCGGCATTGAGAAATATGCGTGATTATCAGGTAAGGTAACATGGGTTTTAGCTCATTCGACCTTGAACGTTCCGTTCATGACACGATAATCAAAAGCATATCATGGACTTCATCAACATGCTTACTTGTTACTTTTAGATGCCATTTTTCCTATCCTTTACTACTTGTTCTTCTTAACGGAAAAAAAGATTTTTTGTGAGAAAAAATTATTTTCTTTTTTTTCAATTATTGTTCCAACAAGTCATGCAGATAAATGCTTGGATATTCAGGACCATGGAGTTTTGTTTGACCATGCGATTAGTTTCTTGAGTCTTGTAAGCCGTCGTGCACCGTACCATATCGATAAGCTGTCGTTCGGCCTTTCAACGAAACACGTGTCACATATACATTACTGTAAATTCTGGACCAACTTGTTACAACCTAAATCGGTTTGTTTCATTTTTCTGTTACATTGTAGTTATATGAGTAGTCTATGAAGAGCAGACACTAATCTGTAGCGCGTCCAAGATTACCTCTGTCCTTGGCAATCGGCTTCATATTTCAGGTGTTTATCTACTCATTGGCCGGTGGAGTAAAGTTGCAGTTGAGCGACTACTACTGGCTATTCACTCTTCATGTGGATAGAGTCACTTTAGTGAACTGTATGAATCTCGGTCAATTCGTGCTTTATGAAGTGATTAAGGTAAACATCTCTTCTGATAATCACTGTGCTACTCGAACTTAAGCTTTGTTCAGGAATGGTACACTGGTAAAAGAGGATATTTACCTTGTATAGACATCATGTTCTCCAAGGATGAAAGCAGTAGGGCACCTTTTGGAGTTGAAGGCTTGTTAAGAAAGATCAAGTATAAGGTTTTCTACTTTTCTTGCTCGTACATTTGCTCGTTGAATTTAATTTGTTTTCCAATTTGAATTAATTTCATATGGTAGACGAGTCCGTCGTGATTGAGCGAAGGATTGATAGCGACATGAAGCAGATTTACAAGGTCACTCTCAAATTCAACGTAAGGTGTTGGCTTTGTGAAAACAAGGGTTGGTCTCCATGGGTAATGACGGTCCACGGCGCCCGGAATGCACAAGTACCCGGTTAGAGTCCCCGTCGGAGGCGGAATTTTGGTCCACAAATCGCCAACCTTGTGGGTATGCTAACAAGGTTGGTGATCTTTGGCAAAACTTGGGCTTCGGGCGGGACTTTATCCTGTTCTTGTGCTTTGGCACCGTGCTCTTCATTCCTTGCCCTATGGAGACCCCTTGCTGTCGTCTTTTTATGAGGATGTTTCTATAAAAGGTTGGGGCTGAAGAGCTTCTGGGAGATATCTCCTTCCATTTAGTGTGTCCTTTTGTAAATTGAAACGAGAATAACATCCAGATATCCCCTGAAAAGCGCTGCCTGCCGAAATCGTGATCCTGGTACGCACCTAATGGATAATGTTTTCAGATACCCAGTGAAGAACGACTTATAGTAGAAGATTACTGGTCGGTGCAGAGGATGCAGTAATCTGCTGTTAGGTGACCTAGTAAGTCCTGATTGATTATTCTTTTCGGATGTTTAGCTTCGGGAACTTACAGTATTTTAGGGAATCAAAGAGTCAGTAGGAGAGATTCTCCGCAATTTACCTAGGCAGGGTTACGATATGAGATCCCGTCTAGCCTTTTTCTTCTTGTTAGGTTGGTTGTTATGACTCCTGACCGATTTTTTTTTCTATGAGTGTGCTCACCGTCATCTGCATATCCATAATAAGTTTTCAATAAGCGGTAGTAAGGAGTAGAGATTGTAATTTTCCCCGTGCTTTTTATTTTGTAGCGAGTTCTTATTTTTTCTGATAACTTCTTGTTTGTTACCTTTAAAATTCTACACTCTTCCGCTGTGTACTTTGTAGAGGTATTGGGTTCACTACGACAGGTTGAATAGCTTTTTGCTAGTGCTCACTAGTTTTCCTCACGGGATCATATATCGGTGCTGATTTTAGTGATCTTAAAGATCAGTATTATAGGATATGCCAAGAACATTTTTTTTTGCTGATTCAAGCTCAAAATGTCGATTGATTTTTGATTTTTATCGATTCTTGTTGCATGTTAGAGATTCATTGTTGACCTCAGAATTGATTTAGGAGCGAATTATAAACTCTTTATACGAAATGTATTGATACATCAGAAAGGACCACGTTTTTATTTGTATTTATGAAGCAGAGAAGCAAAGGAGGTCGTCACTATTGCTTCATATTTAAGCTAAGGAAGCTGTGGTCACATGCGATATGACGCTTCGCCTCAAATAGCTACTCATGGTCGAGGCAGTCGAAAAGCTCCAGGGCGGTTCATCATTGATTGAACAAATCGTTTTTCGATTGATACTTATGGTAAGGGCGCTGTTAAGAATTGTCCGTAGAGAAAGAGGTGGTTTCCTGGTCCTAGGGTGGTCCCACCCATAATAATTTTGTATTAGAGCTGAATATATTGCCGGAAGAATCTGGGAAGCACTCGGTGTCCTCTCTTTAAGCATGCTCGGGATCAGCAAACGTTTCTGAGGAGAGGTGACCTTCCCAGCTGTGCCTTGAGAGTAGTGGCCACTTAGGCAAGAAAATGTTCTCCGGGCTACTATCAAACTCCGGTCACGGGACGCGGTGCTAGCGAAATCCGGATTTATTCTAGCGTGTATTACAGACGCGTACGACATACAAAGAACAGTACGCGTGTTGAAATCACGCCCGCGAAATTGAACCCGTCATCGGTCACGTAGCGACAGCGCTTATTCGCACTGCTCCAAATAATGGACCAGATCACGGTCGTTGTCGAAAC
Organism: Haemonchus placei; assembly: GCA_900617895.1. Classification (NCBI taxonomy): domain Eukaryota; kingdom Metazoa; phylum Nematoda; class Chromadorea; order Rhabditida; family Trichostrongylidae; genus Haemonchus; species Haemonchus placei. The sequence continues at coordinate 23,748 of UZAF01018070.1, read as the reverse complement.
ATGTCTCCACAAACCTTTGCTAACTTGAGTCTAACGGTAAGTTTAGTCGATTCTTATGGTAATTCTCTATGGGCCATGAACTTTATTCCTCCCGAGCCATTGGTTAATGATGGCAAATCTTTTTAGTAAGCTTAAGTTCTGAATTCATTTTTCAAAAGGAAATCTAAAAATCAGCCCTAATAGAGGTTGCTACCAAGTGGGGAAAAGCTTCGCTCCTTCTGTCTTCGTATTGGCCTTCCTTGAATTTTTTCTAAAGTTCTTTCAAGTCATCTACCCTTTCGTCTTTTTTTATGGAATTTCTTCATGAATGATTCACACTACTTAGAAAAATAAATCAAAACTTCTAATTCGATGATCTTATTAGATGATTATTTAAAAAATAAATACTGAAGCGTACAGTCAGGTACTTATTTCAACTCGGTTGGTAACCCTTGCTATTCACAGCAGGTGGGTAAGTGATCTTTGTCATGAGCACCAGCTCTGACTATTTATTAGGTTGGCAAATAAGTCCTGCGACAAAAAATTTGAAGCGTTGAAAATTTGTATCAACAGCGTGAACACGGTAGCAAGGGTGATAAACTTGTAGGATGTTCCCCGGGCAATCAACACATGAGTAGATATGGGCACGCGTATGGGCTTTCGCGGCATTACGGTCAATGAATGGACAACACCCGAATCGTATCATCACCTTCTACCAGGCACTCCAAGGGAAAAATGCGAGTGTAGTGGCTCGAAATATCATCAATCTATTCGATGCTAGCACTGCTCACCAATCAACGGTCAACAATCGGTTGGATCGCTTCACTGCGGGAGATACTAGCTTTCGGAGTAGCGCAAGCATCGTCCCTTAATTTAATGGAGGTTGAAGGAATCCATCTACTATGAGTTGATAAACGCATGCTAGATGAACACAGCTATCGCTTACCCCTATGATCCCCTTCATTTGGCCAACTGGGTTAGAGAAGGACCGTCATACCGTAAATCACGTCGCTATAGAGTGACAACGCACGTCGAAAATTCGCTTTAGACCCACGTCAAAAGTTCACCGATCCCGCTTGGTTCCAGTTTACTCATCAGTCGTACTCCCGGAGTGTTCCCCCTTTTAACTATCATGTGCTCCGCCTTTTTGAGCAACCCGCTGTGGAAAAGAAATTCGTAACTTAATGTGATCCGAAAACGGCAGTCAATTACTTCTTCGAGTCACAGCTCCCTCACTCCTGAAGAGATGGTATCAGTGATTGGCTCAAAGGATAAAAGAAGGTTGTTGACATCTTTGGTAAAAATTTTTCCGAAAATTGATTAATATGAAAAAAATTAGAAATGATTGAAAAAAGGTCTCCATTTTGTCGCAGGACTTATTTGCCAACCTAATAGATAATAATGAAGAAATTTATGAGCTTGACGTGGCCCCGATTTAACCTCCGTCAGCTTCATATGTTTCGCATTCTCAATTACTTATTACTATTCGTGATAGTGATTTTCTTTCGGGCAAACTTCAAAGGTAGGCATTTGTGGCGATCATTGATATGGAGTACTTCATTTACATATAGTTATGATTGCTTCCGAGCCTAAGTGAGGAAGTGACAGACAGCTGGACGTCTACCTGACTTATTAGAGATCGGAAGGTACTACGTGACTTGAGTAATTCCTCGTTGAGAGATCATTATGTGTGTTGATTAACGACCGTTGTCGTCTAATCTGTTATTCTAATCAACGTGATTAATCATTTCTCAGTAATGAAAAAACACAAAGTGGTCGTTGGCTTTCATCGAAACTCCCTAGACGGTTTCTTTTGTCTGTCTCCTAGAAATACTACTTTTTTAGTTGATTGGATAATTGTTTTAAAATGGTTACTATTGTAAGCCCCTCATTATTCTGTTGTACTCTTTTCTATTTTTGCTTCTTGTTTACTTTGATAGGATAATTTTGTTACTCATTCATAGAATGACTAAAGGGCGTACATTAAAAGGTTGGTCAGTAGTTTACGGTAAATTGCTAAAGGGCGCACATCACAAGGTTGGGGAGTAGATTACGGTAGATGATAAAGGGCTTGGAAATACATCACGTTACTAGTACAATTTACTGGATAAACTACGACGGCAGGGAAAGAATCAAGGAAAGAGGAAAGGGTAGAAAGAAAGGTGAGCGGAAAGGGGAGAGGAGGGAACGGAGAGGAGTATTTATTTACATTTCAGCATTTTTTTTCCGGTAAACGTAGGCCTTCTTATAAAATTTCTTCTTAAATTTCTTGGCTGTAACATCCTGAGGAGATAGATGGGAAGTTTTCCTTTTTGGATTGCCGATACATTACTTCCATCTGTCTCTTGACAACGTTTCATTCAGTAGGGACCATTTGACCACAAATGGATTAGAAGCCTTCAACTTAATCTTGTACAACTGAATAGTTTTACTATTTGTTACCTAGAAGAACCCGGTATTTTTCCAACTCCAACTTTTCCAACTTCCACTACCGTTTTGGACGGTAGTCAAGTGCGTGGCGCATGCGAATGAAAGGCTACCTATTCAATATTGGCCTTCATGTCTTGGATCTACGTCACTCAATCTTTGGAAGTTACGTATTGCAGATCAAAGGGTCCATGTGATGAAAATCATCTGGAGCTTTAACCACCTGTCGCAAAGATCATCGTGCATATAGTGGTTGGCTTGTCATAACACCTAAGAGAGACATACGGCACCCAGGTGGGACTGGGATTAAAAAGGCGAAGATTCCTTGAAAACGGATGAAACGGGGTAATATCCGCTTTAGGCTTAAATTTTCCTTTCGGTTTTCGCGTTTTTACAATTTTTCCAAAGCTTCCCTAGCAATTTTCTGATTTCGAAACTAAGGGGCTACCTACGTAGGTACTATATGCATAGCTATGTGTTTTTCGATAACCATGGTTATGATTTACTATCGGAATCAGCAATCAACAATTCTGACTTAAGCTGTAGAATGCAGCAACAGCTAAACAAAATAAAGAAAAGCGTTTAAAAGTACAAAGTCGGATGGAAAGCTACGGCGGAAGAAGGAATCACAAGGAAAATTCATAAACGGAAGGGCAGCGAATATTCATGGCGTCATCTTGCCTGGTAATTTTAATATTAATATTAATATTGGTATTATTATTATTCTTGTGAAAGTGAGGGTGAAGGTGGGGTATTGGCATTTGGCACACTCTCAAACGCATAGTCACAGGTTCGAAGCCCGGATCGAAATTCTCCTAGGTCTACCAGACCTTCCGTTCCTCCGGAGTCGGTTGATTGGTCCAGACTCGTCTGGGAGGACTTGTACATCGGCTGGCCACCGGCAAGTCATTGTATAGGCCACATACCCATTCAATACACCACTAGGATTCTGAATTGAAAAGGAATGCAGAGCGCATCTTAAGCGAGATTGTCTAACCCAAAGAATTGACCCTTGTTGTTCACTATTACTGTCACTGCAACTTTGCTAATTAGGCTCTTATTTTTCTTCATCGTTCACAAGCTTTGCAGGGGCAGGTCATGGGGCGTGGTCTGGTCTATGGGAAGGTGTTAACTCCGCAACAAGACAACCGTTATAAAGATTTGGGAGTTACTAGGGCTAAAAAGACGGAGCAGGTCGGCTACCGTTGTTTAAGCGATCAGTTTATCATATCTTGGATCAGATCTGATTATAAACTATGATAAACTGCTTCAGATCCAACTTTTTTTCAATAGTGGCTCGTCGGTAAGAGGTAAGAAGTAAGAAATGTGTGTGAGACAAAAGGTGCTACTTGAATCTCGACTCATCAATGCAGTTGCTTCGTTGTAAAGACCCTACATTCATTCATTCGGCGCTACAGTTTCGAATGAGGGCCTGGAACGATACTTTTTGAGAAGATTGTTAATCAATTGTTATTCTTTCATCTCACTTAAGCTTATGTATCTGCAAAGTTACTGTTCTACGTGGGTTACCCTCGATGACTCATCTATGTAGGTGATACTTGTGGTCGGAAAGGGGCAATTTCCGACCACACTCGACCCTTCGTTGATCATTGTCCAATGCTGATGTCCTGTTTCTGTGCAAAGCTCATCTGCCTATAATAGCGGCACTCCATTGACAGCCTGAAGCATCCCTTTCACCTTTGCACCTAGGGCAGAGACTAGAATAGGGGCAAAAACTTTTTCCTAAACCTAAGCTGGGTCCTGAACTCCTTTCGTAGGTTAAATACGCTATCAAACACCGGATCATTTTGAATAGAAGCTGTTGCGCAGCTTAGTAATCTGGAACGAGACTGCACTGCACTGAAAGCTCTACCTTTATACCCTCCCTTGTAGAACCCAGGCAATTCTGATAACCCTTATTTTCATTAAGGAAGCACTTTTGATCTTGTTGATAATGAGAATGACTCTCGTTCTCGTCCTTCAACCAGGAGGTTCTGAGCATCTAATTAATCACAAGCTCATTACTGCGAACTCCAATAAGAGCTGAGTTACTCACCCATTAAGCTATCATGATGCAATCCCTGCTCAAAATCGTATGGTCGTTTTGTTCGAACATCTGCTTTGTACAACTATGCTAGATACCCTTTTCATGGTAAGAGGGTGGGGAGGGGGAGGGGCCTAGTGACGAGATCTAGGAGAGGCCCGTAAAAAAAGCTCTTCATTATCCCCACTTTCTCGGCTATGTGCCAAGTTTAGATAATTTTTGTGCGATTTTCTTGTTCTCTTCGACCAACTCGGTAAGAAGCAATCAAGATGTGGTTATAGGTTTATTCCGGTTTTTTATTGGAATCCCATTGGCCTAATTATCCTTTTTGTAACTATTACCCCCATCATTTTATTTGAACTGTTATTTAATTTATCTGAGCACTGAATTCAGCGACTGTATTTGAGCGCTGAAATCAGAGATTTTTCAAAGTTATGAGAATTACTTGTTTTTCTTGATGGCATCTCAGATAGCATGACCCGCATTACCAGAAAGAGCAACGGATCCAGTGTACCGTGCTTAAACCCCATTGAAATGCACTGCGCTTCCAACATTCATTCGTAATCACAGAGGTTCTGGGTGGTTGTGGTGTACTGGCAAGAGAGGCCTATACGCTGTTCCGGGGATAAAATCCCGGATCAACAATCACCAAAGCTAACCAGACCTTTATTTCTCTCCAGTTAATTGTAATCTGTAAATGGGTAACGTTCTTGTCTGGAAGGATAAAAGTGCCGACTTTTTCAATGTATAGGCTACGTACGTCATTCAAAACGTCAAAAAAAATAAAAGCCTTATGCGAGGCTCATCTTGAAGTGGAATTCATTAACACTTGGAGATTTTTTCCTTTAACCTTTATCGTCTGAGATAGTCGAAAATCGGAAATCAAAAAGTTTGTAGTGCTTAGAAATATATACAAGGTCAGGAGCGCACTTCCTATGATCAGTTGTCGAAATACGATTCCAAAAATCATACCGATCCTGAGGAGACCCCGGATGCGTAGTACATCAAGCGAGAAATATCTAAACGCGAGCTTTTACTCTTTACTCCTATAACTTTGTTTCAATTTCAGTTTGTTTGAAAGATTATACAAGAACTTCTCTCCCGTCCTAAAGGGTGATCGGTACCATACTTGTCTGGCAGGATAAAATCGCTGACTGTAGGAGGGTGAAGCACTGGCTCTCTATTCTGACGGTGGAAGAAGGTGATTATCAAGGTTAAGCACTGATGACGTAGTTTCCGTTCTTGGAAATTATTGGATTTAATCCAACAAAATGGCCTAACAAAACGTGCTATTAGTCACGACGGACTTCTAATCATCAGCCATTGAACTGGTAATCGATGAGTCATGATTACTACTTCAATAGCTGATGATTACAAGTCTGCAGGAAGTAATCTCTGCCGTGATCGTTGCTCACAGATGGCAATGCCATACGACTTCGAAGCACTCGTATAATCATTACGTAATTAATTACATTATGTTGTTGAATTATGAAAATCGGCCCAACGAGCTCAATCGTTGGTGCACATGACCATTTACGCCATGTATTCAACTTCTAGTCACTAACGCAGGGCATTTGCACATGAATCTATTCTGTGACTCGCATGGCCAGTACTAATGATCACTTTGAGAGAATGGTCTTTTTGGAAGTGAACGATATCAAACAGTCAGTAGATGTTTCTAAAGAGGAGCCACTTCGTGAGAATACCCTCATTCACACGTCTGTCTCTTTACTGAGTTATTATGCAGTGGAAATGACCCTGCTGGTCCACCGTGTAGTACCTTTTGTGACTATGGAAATCGCTGTATTGATAACTAACATAGTCACTCGCATTGGTAACTCTTTCAAGACTAATCAAGTGGAAGTGATAGGCGTGCACCTGGATCTCTCACAATAGAATTACAGTGTGATTATGGAGGTCTCAGATGAATTTTGATGAAGGTGAAAGTTTTGGTTCGTCAAATAAAGTGAACGTCCACTAGTACCCCAAACCGTATTGTGTAACGTCGCTAAAGTTTCTTCAATCTTCCAAGACTTTGCCTGCAATTCAGATGCATTTCGCATCTTAGAGGGACTGCTTGCGTTGTAAAGTTTCAAAATATATCCTTTGGATGAACATTTTCACTAGTAGGCATGGATGTCAATTCTGAATTTCTTCATTGTTTTTCTTTATCAACTTGGACTATGGGAGGAATAAGACGCACGAAGCGGAGATATTGATTGATGTATAATTTTTCACAATATTTATTCATATTTATGAATCTTCGCTCCAGAAATTTTGGTAGGACCAAGGATAAGCGATAAGCGTTCTGCGGAATAATCAGATACAAGCTTAGTTTTCTGCTGAATCTCTTATCAAATCTTAGTACTTCTGGAAGGTCTTGCACTACCTCCAAGTAGGCCAAGAAAAGATTCGATATTGAGGTTATTTTGCTTGCCCAAGCAATTTTTATTTTTATGCATTTACCTATTCAGGACTTTTTTCAAATTGCATACTCCCACCACATACTTTTTTCTATTCTTTTTTTCTGACCCTTAAGGACAATTGAATGATCAAATAATGACGCATTCTTCTAAATGTTATTTATTCATTCTTATGGAATAACCAGTTCTCTGAAGCTCTTTCTGGAATTCTATGAGTCTATAGTTTTCGCTTGCAAGCTCGGAAAGCACATTCTGGCACAATCTGAATTTTTCTTTAGTCCTACATCAGTAATAGGGATAGGGTTCCATAGATCATTTCTAATTGTTCACTTGCGTGATAGGCAATCACAGTCATTAGTATCGATAACGATATTTCTACTTCTTTCTCTTTCTGAAGTAATTAGTACACGGGAGGCTTGTTGAACAAATGTAAAGGAATTGTCCCACAAGTCTGTAGAGTTTCGTTGTGAAATACCATAATTGGTATTCAGAACAGGCCACTGTTCTGCCCTGGAATTTGTACACACTGGTTTTTTCCACTGGGAATTCTCAAACGCAATTTGAGCTCTCACTCTTATCACAAGACCGATGAGGATAAAGGTATCTCTCCATTTTCTTGAGATGCGCCACGAATTCTGATTCAATGAAAGTTTGTAGTCGCATTCAAATGCATTTCGAGGGGTAGAAGTGGAGATGGCATGTGGCAGGCTAACCTCCACGGATGATTCGGGGATCGAAACCCTTTATCGAAAATCCCACGCTAACCGAGCCCCCTTCCCTCTGGGTCTTGTTCATGGGCTGATCACCGGAAAAATCGCTGCTTCTATTTTGGATGTAACTGGTATGCATGGCGCGTTCCAGAAACGGTTATGATCAATGCCAAGTGTCTTCATCCTTTACCCTTGTCCTAATGTATATCTATTTCTCCTGCGCTTGGAATTAACATCTACAGAATGTCACAGTAAAAAAGCCTTTTAAACTTGGAAACGGTATCTACGTAGCCCGCATTATCTCAACAAAGCCACAATTTTCTCATTAGCCTATAATCAATTTTGTGTTTGTGTGTGAATTACGAATTGTACCCTTTTTTTCTCATCCTAACCAAACTTCAAAATTTCTTTGATTTTTTGATTTTTGATTAACTTCCGTGTGAAATAATTGCGAAGAATTTTCAGGAATTCTCTCGAACAGCGAACAATTTCAGAAAGATATGGCAGCTGCTGCCATGCCTAGCGTGACAATTCTTATTGTTTATTTATGTGAAAGTAAGTTGATTTTCTAAATTCCCGACATCAAAATCTTCTTTTCTAGCCTCCACAGCCGCTGGGGCATGTTTATAGAAACATAGAAGTACAAAAAACTCGGCGACTTGACGTCATTTAATCCCGTTTGCGGGATGCGCCCCACATTCGACTTTCACTCTGAATCGTCGTGCTACTTTTGAGTGCATATGTAGCCTATTGAATTATTAGGTTGTAAGGAAAGTTCTGGCCGTTCCCACGTACGTGCCATATGAATTAAAATTTTGGCGGATGTTCATACAGACTAATCGTCATATTGTGCTCCTTAGGAATGTCATTAGTTGCTCTTTCTGTCATAGCGCTTTCCCCAGAATCTGTAAGGTTTTGGAATCTTTAGGAGGTTTTTCTTGGCAGAATGGATAAGACTACTTTTTGAATGGTTTTACTTCACGAGTTC
>UZAF01018070.1:0-11040 GCA_900617895.1 Haemonchus placei | reverse complement strand
GGGTTGATTAACGCCGAAAGCCTCAGCTACCTTAACCTAGAAACTTCTACACAAAATGGATTATCATTCAGGTATGACAACGTTGAGTGCTGTTATTCTTCTTCTGATTCCAGACGTTCTAGTCTATTTTAGTTGGCCAAGCAATGATAGTTCTGTGAGGCTATTTCTATATTCGGTCATATTGAACAAGGTAAAGTTTTGTTTCCTCGGTTTGTAAAGTACACTTCAAGATAATTCTGAGATATCTAACGAAATTTTGGAAGTAACGGGGCAACATAATGCAAAAGTAGCGAAGAAAGCGTGAATTTTAATATACTTATTTTCTGAGTCTTTAGTTCCTACTTTTCAGACGTTGATCAATTTTCTCATCTTTTTCGTGCGGTATCGTGAATTACGAGGAATCTTCGGCACTACTGGATCGAGTATTGGTCATGCCTAAAATATGTCGGTTGTGCCTAACTATAACGGATTTATTCTGATAAAAATTTATTGTACGGCTTACAAATACACAGACATTCTGAAGCTCTTTCAAGATATTCTTCCAAAAATTCCCTTACGCCCAACTATCGTTGGCTCTTCTATCGGGACTACTATGAAAGGAGAAAGGGGCAAGGTTCTTTGGCAGTGAGCGGCACGAAGAGATCCAGCACTAGTAGGCACTAAAAAATAGCGATGGTGTACGAATTTTATCCGACTAGACAAGCTCGGTATCAATTCACCGACCCCGGGAGGAAAGAATGCTTGATTTGCCTTGTTGACTACAGGGTCGAAATATGACCTCGGCTAACACTTGTATACCACCTACTAGTACTACCCTATCAACTATAGAATGTCTTTGGCTACGGTAATACCCAGGAATAAAGAAAAGTTCTGTAATCCCATAGCTCTCAATTCTACAAAGTCTACTTGTGAGTATGAAGGAAGATGAAGTAATGTCGCTAATGGGAAGAAGGTGCTGCAGTGAGCTATTTCATCATGGTGATCAAGTAAGGATTACGATCGATGTACCCAGTAGTTTCGTTTCGCAGTGTATTGAGGATATGCCATCCTTCAAATCGTACTAATGCATGCCGACGCTGATAGCCTTTGATACTTTGGATAGCCGTTCCTACTACTGCAAGAAAGGTGATGTAGGTTCCATTTTAACGCGCTGTCTACTCGGATAGGTGGTGAGGTCGTTGTTGCAGGAACTCTTCGCTCAGTTTTCGGGTAAGAAATATTTCTAGAGTGTGTGCGTGAAGAATCCACTCTCATTGCGTTGCGACTCCTAGTAGGATGTTTCGCCTCGTATGGTGCACGAGCAAAATCCACCACCTACCCATTTTTGTCGTGCCCTGCGTTTTCTTGCTTGCACAGTTACTGCAGCTATTTGCTTCCGGACATAAAGACTGCCTCCTGTCTGGATCTTCGCTGACAATTTTCCGACAGCAATCCGTTACCATTTATGTAGGTGCAGTGAGAAGTGTACGCCACACACATGCAGTGAAACCTAAGGAGCAGTCAAGCCAAAAGCAGCCATGTCTTATCCTTCAAAGCATGTTGCTTCACACCGAGTGCAGAATTACCTCATATTTAGTTCAGGTCTGCTGCATTGTGACCAAGAACAGAAGGGTACCCGAAGGCACAATATGGAACTAAAGGTTCCGTGAATGTGTGATGCAGCACTCACAGGGCCCCACCACCCAGCAGCTGTTCCTCGCCCACGGTATTTTTTTGTGTATCGCCTAAGTGAGGGGGTTTGGAGGCGCTTGGGCATGCCTTCAGGTTACTGTATCACACATTCATGTAACTTTAGAACCCGGCTTGCCCCTAAGACAGGAGGAGACGGTGGTGAAGGTAGAGCCTGCTACGGTCGCATTGCTAGCGGAACGGATGCATCGGTGGATAGCCTAGCGACTGTCGAGCGAAGCGAGTTGCAACGGAGGCTTACATTTGCTTGCTCCTTCTGACGCTCAGGCCCTTAAGGCTTTGTGGCCCCATTCTCGTAGACCATTGCCCTATAATATTATTGCTCCCGCGACACACTCATAATGATTGTCTTCTCTGTGCAAATTTTTCTCGTCGTGCAGGACCGGCGGTCCATTAATAGTCTTCTTCCTATAAACCGACGCCAGCTACGTTAAGGCACATTATCAGAGAATGGAATCAAACGGAAAAATGAATGGCTGGGCATGGTTTTGGTACAAGCTGTGGCCTGAGCACTCAAGCCTCTTTCAGCAACCAGGGCCTCTGTGCCCTTATCCAAGGAGTCAGTGCAGTACCTCTTCTCCTCAGAGTTCCTCCACATGGGTACGACCATCTACGATGAACGCTGGAAGTGGAACATCGGAGCAGAAGTTGCCAGCCACTATAGTACGGTGCCCCCTGCGGGACATCGCCGTATCTTTGGCCAATTGTCATACGAAGCCGGTCGGGTCTCATAGCATCACCACTAAAATTCAGGGATGAATCCTGAACCGTCCCTCTCCCGATGATCTAATGATGAGATAAAATGTATCATATTCTGTATTTCATAGACAGCATTGTCTTTTTACAACCTTTCTACCCGATCTCTACAAATCCTACCGTCCCAAACACGATGCATCGAAAAATTGTGGGCAAGGTGGGTACATGGAATCGTCATTTTGCTGTATAGCATCAGTTTTAGATGTTTGAGACAGGATCTACATTTTACTACCTAGAAGTCGAGTATTTGTCGAGATTCTTGTTTTCAGCAATTTTGTATGAAACAGAACAAATCTTGTGACACCCCCTCCTACAGGGGGAATTAATGGTGCTCCAGTTAAAGGAACGCGACGCAGCCGCCTACTGTCTGGCCGTGTCTACTGTGCGTCTTTCGAATCGCGGGAAGTGCTCGCTTTCAAATTCCTATCGGTGCTACTTCCTACAACTCCATATGCTTTATGTCTGCGGAAATTCTTCTTCTTGTGACCATCGGGTCCTGTTCCTAGTTTATTAGAAGGCTCAGAGTCTGTTAGTGATTTGTATTACCCGCAAAAATGTACAGCAAGCCTTCTTAGACCACAAGTTTCTTCCTGACTTAGATGAAGTTGCCTCTACTCACAACTTGTTCGGGGTTTTTCTGTGATTATTTCCATTTGAAACAAGAATTCAATCGATTCCGAATTGGCTATTCACAGCTATACCTTTAGTATCATCTACGTGAGATTCTAAACAAGTAGGATGATGTGAGGAAGGGGGAGAAAGCTTGGGACGGATTGATGCACTCTTTATGCAGCAGTAGTTGCCGTTCATGTGTGAGCTGTTTTTGGAAGCCACAAACTGCAGTCGCTGCCGAAGTTGAAGCAGGAGCTGCTGTAGCAATAGGAGTGGAGTGGAGGTGGGAAGGGGGGAAGGGGGATCGGTGGGAGGAAGGGCTGAATGGGGTGGAGGTCGTTATAACATTAGATTAGTAAACAAAAGAAGCAGTAAAAGATAATGATAATAAATGTCTTAGGAAATATTTCATGCAATATCAGTACGTTGACCATGTTTGATAACGTTCGTGATTACTTCTTTGAATGAGATCAATGTTGGGCTGTTTGTCTGTTGGTCAGCATTCTAACAAAGGTGCATTCTCCCTGTCAGTAAGGCGGTGAACACCATTGTTGCTTGGCATTCACTTAGACCTGTATCTGAGTATTATAACAACCATATCGATATTCCATGATGTAGCACGTTTTAATCGTATTTCTTCACTTATACTTCGTATTTCTATAGAGCGTTGCAGCAGCTTTTCTCAATTCAGTCATTTGTTTTCTAGAAAAATGACCGAAATTGAGATGGAGACCGATGAGGGAACGAGGCGATCAGTTGCGGGCACAGTTGGAAAAGATTGGGATGCTATAATAAGAGAGTTCAGAAAACCAATCAAAAATCCTTGCCCTCGAGGAAAGGTATGCCTTTGCAAATGTAGTTTTACCTTTTTTCTTTTTGTTCTAGCAATTACACATGTGAAGGATGACTATGTAGTTTTCTTTATGGTTCTTAGATATGCGGGTTCTATTTTACTTGGGGCTGCCATACTTACGAGTATGTAGCAGCTGTGTTTGAATGAGAAAACGCTGTATCAGTAAGAAATATTCCTTTTCCGCGTAGTATTTTGTTTATACTCAAAATACCCACCCGGCCAGCCGCCTGGATTTTAGCGCCATGGGTTTATATTGAGCCGTGAGGTAATCTTGTGCCGTTGCTGGATTCCTTTTTATGACGACGGTGGGTGTTCTTATTTTCAGATCATTGTTCATCCCCTCCAAGCTCGTTATCTGAATTTCGACATCAGCCAAGAGGATAGTATGAACTCAACGTCTAGTATATCGATGATGGAGCAATCGATGGTTCGAATATCCCTTTTTTTGTTAACAAATCTCATTCCCCCGGCTCGAAACATTCCGCACTCTGTTCTCCAGGCTGCTGCCTTTGGGACTCCCCGAAGAAATGCAAAAAAGCTGACAGGCGCCGAGCAAAGGGCATTAACACTGAAACATTTGAAGGAACGTCAACAGCAGTTCCATGAGGTAAAATAAGGTACAGTTCGATATCGTTTTGTCTAATAATTCACTTCAGCAAGAAATGGCTTTGGGTGGATATCATGATATATTTACCGATCCATGCCCCGAATTCAAACCACGAAACTTTGCAAAAGATGTATCTACTTCTGAGGATGATTCAAACATGGATGAACCTAATGACCTTCCTGCAGGTTTGTACATATGTTCGGCAATTTCACCTTTACGTAATATTTCAACGAGAGATTATCTTTAGATGCTCAAGATAATACACACAACATAACTCTTACACCAAACGATGAAAATGTTGCGACATATTCACAAGGGCGGGTCGGGCAGGGTTGCTCTACACCACAGAATATGGCCAATAACACTTTTGCGCCTCTGCGCAAAATCGACATCTCAGTAGTGAAGTGCAGCGAGAGTGTTTCCAGTGACGTGGGTTTTTGTTTTTTCGATATTTATAGCTTAAAACGGATGTTTCGATTATTATCAAGCGTTTGTTTATTTGGTAAATTGATATAGTTTTTTCAGTCTGTGATTACTCCTAGACATGTAAATATTCTAATTTTTAGCCAAGGCTAGGTGCTGGAGACCAAGTGATTACGGAAACCCCGGCCGATTCGGTTATAGAAATTCCGGCTGGCGTAGTTGAGCAGAGTGCAACTGTGAGACGCAAAACGGTGGCAGGTGAGTGCTGTCGCCTCGGTATGAATTCTTCATGTCTATTTCACGCGTAATGGGATGTACAAGTAAGATTGGCCTAATGAAGAATTCCTGAAGAATTGCAAGCAAGTTGAAGGGGATTTCCGGTACTAGAATAATTCTTCCTAGAAATAGGGAAGTTTAGGGAAACACTCGATTGAATATTATCTTTTTGTTGAAAATCGCGCAGATGAAGAAGGGTGAAAATGTTTGTGTGTACAAAAAAANAAAAAAAGCCGATTTCCTGTCGTTACCAAAATGGATTCCTACTTTTCACTTTATTGGGTTTTTTTTGGTTTCTGGTATCGAGCATTAGATGATTGTGGCCTTGTAGTTATCGATGAGCGTTAAGCACCTTGGTAGGGGGACATATTGGTAACGCTCTATCGCTATTTTCTTCTTCTAGTATAGGAGCAATTTGGAGTTGAGAATATCTGCTCTTCAATTGAATGTGATCTACATGGGTTACTGCTACTTTTTTTTGCTATTTTCACAAGTGCAACAAAAATCGACTTTGCATTTTAGAGCGTAATTCACCTACATCTAACGAAGCACCTGCCGCTGAGCAAGATGATTCCATGGAAGATGTTTTGTCAAAAATGCAGAAAACTCCTAAACGTGCGACATCAACTGCGAAGAGGAGCACGATGAATGTGACAAGCAAAAGGCTCGATATAGTCGCTGACGTTTCTATGGAGTGAGTTCTCATCATTAAAATGGCTCATTCAAGATAGTAATCTTCAAATCCTTTTTTTAGGGAAGCAGGATCTGCAAGAACAAGTGTGGCCTCTGAACCGGCCAACGGTACGTTCACTGTTCAAGGTGCAAATGCTACATTCACCACTCAGTATGCAAATGGGACATACGTAGTTGTGAAAGAAAACACATATGTGGTAGATCCAGCTGATCCAAATCGTAGTGGATGTGACGAGCAGCAAAATGCTACATTTACTTTTGTACAACCGGAAAAGGCTCAACCTTCTGGTTACGAAAGTAATGTAGCTCCCAGCTCAAAGGCAACGACTTCTTCCGGACCGACGTTTGCAGTTCCAGCCCTCCCCAAAGGAAAGGTTAAGCAAGCAACAAAGACGACTGTTGAACAAAGAGAAGATAGAATGGTAAGGAAAACTTGCTCTTAGGCTCTTCGAGTAGTGCTGTTTTAGGGAAGTGCTTACGTTTTTCTATTAAGAATAAGTCCCAAAAGAAGAACACTTCAATTCTGGAAGCGATGGGTGTAGACGTACCTTCGCCTGGAAGAACTTTATTTGCCGCTCGTCCTTCGAAGAAGGTGGTTTCTCTGGGGAGAAACTGGCTATAATACTTAGCTTAATTTTCTGATTTCAGCAGCGAACGCTGGTTAAAACACCTGTCAGAACGAAGCCACCCGAGAATGAAGGTACATTCGATTCCTTTTTTTGTTTCTTGAATATGGGAATTAAAAGTGGGTAAATCAATCGGATAGTTGTGATAACTTCAATGCTTTTTGAATAGACATACTAGATTGAAGGAAGTCTCTCCATCCTCTCATTTTACGTATACGAGTGAGCCGGAGCTATCAGTCCTAGTATGCCACCTGACCTTCAATCGCATTTACTGTGAACAGTTCAGAATGACTTGGATCATTTTTATTCAGTTGTTAGATATCAGTTAACCAATTAAGATCCCATGGAAATATCTATTGCCATGTCCGACATAAGTAATCAACCTTCGCTGGAGTCTGGTGATGATTCAGCAGGTGATCAACCATCGGATGCAGAGCGACCAGCTCAAACAACTCCAACTCGTACTCCTGGTTTTTGCCGACGCGCTCGTAACGCTGTAATTTTCGATATTTCTTGATTTTTTTNTTTTTTTCGTAGCTCATATGAAGATATTCAGCCGGAGCCTTCCTCGAACGTACCTTCTTCTACACCCGTGTCGTCTGTCAGTAGAAGAAGCAACAACTCCCCCTTTGTGGGCCTCAGCCCGAAGGCTAGACAAGCAGCACTGAAGGTATCACGTGATTTTTCTTTTTTCACTTTGTGGTCTGTTTCTTTCAAGTCTCTTTAGGAGAGTGTTGAACGTTTGTCACGTCCGAAAAATTATGATGGTATCAGTTGCCATAGGGAATGGAAGAGACAGGTGTGTTTTAGCTAGGGGGCGTACCGTTCGTATGGGAGTTCGCCGTGTATGACTTTCTGTCAATCTGCTTTGTTTTTCAGGAAGGCAAGGATGTTGTGCAAAGAGTATTACATTCTCCAATGGTTGGTATTTCACGAGGAGATAATTTGCCAGCGCCTGTAACGCCGTTCCAACCTCTTGGTAATATTTAATTCTTACTTTGTAGAGCCTGTAAAAACCCTTTTTTGTGAAGATGTGTCTCGCATGACGATTGCTAATGCCGAACGTAGCGGAACTGTTCGTCGTGGACCGTTAACGAGATTGCGGCTGAGTGGAATATCACAGCCCCCAGAGGTCTCCTTTCAGTTGCTGTTCTTTGATTATGCTTATCATTTCCTCACGTCCTCTCATTCAGGCAGGCTCGAAATCGAAGCGGGGCAACCTTTTCAAGCGTCTAGGTGATTATAAGCCTCAAGAAAGTGCCGATCCAAGACGCTCACCAGAACCAGCCGACACTGATACTCCTCAGAAAGAGCAAGCGGTGGAGGAAACGCCCATGGACGTTCCCATTAGTTGTATCTCACCTCCTGCTGATGGTTTGATTGATATGCAGCCAGCAGCAGGGGATTCAGTGGTGCAAGCTTCAGTGAGTTTTCTCTGAAAGAAGCTAAAGAAGTTGGTGAGTGCTGTTACTGACTGACTGATTTCAGTCTCCACGAGTTCCTGCCGGAAAAAATGCTGTGGTCTCACCCTGCGTGGTATGTTGACGAACTAGTAGTTCCACGAAATATAGTGAGTGGTAGCCCAATTTTCATCTGTTCGCTTCAGGAAGCTGTGTCAGATGAATGCGAGAAGTCACTCATGGATGCTGCACGACAACTAAGTCTAGAAGGTAAGGGTTGAGTTTAAGCATTTGTATTATTTATTAGTTTTTGTGGCGTCATTGTTTCTTGTGAAGCTAAACGAATGAGATTGTACCAACTTTCTTTAATGAGGTTTCATTGCTATTCATATGGATTTAGGCATACCCAACCTGAGTCATTTAGATATATCACCGAAAGGAATGGACTTGGAGTCTGGGCAAAGTCCCAGTGTTGAAACGGTAGTGCGGAGAAAGAAACCCCAAGGTAAGGCTTGTTGTGTTTTGTGTTTTATTCATAGATTCTAACTTTAATGCACAGGGTTACTTACCGATAGCCTTTTCTCCACGGATACACCACATCGAGCCCCTCCTAAACCTGTCAAACACCCGTTCCATGCCCCTCCCAGACATCACTCACTGGATTCTTTCGTCGCGGGCATTGGAGCCGTCTCATCTGGTATGCTTTTCTAGTTTTTGATTGAGTGTTTACTTTTTCATTTTCTTTTGCCTTTTTTATTATTTTCTTTTGATATTTTTTTGCAGTTTACCGTCATTATAGAAGTTCGTACCTAGATGTAGTGTGCCTATGATTTCGAATCCTTAGAAACCTATTCACAGAATAACTTTCTTTTTCAGAGGATTCTGCAACGGCGGACGAATTTGATTTCATAGAGGTTGAAAGCGAAGGGAGACAAAAACTGGAGCCCATGATTCTCAAGCCTAGAAAAGTCGGTGAGTGGCACTTTTTTTCATAGAGGAAGTGATGAAGACTTTTTTTGTGATTAGTTTGCCATACACAATCATATTCAGTTCATCCGTCACCTCCGCCTGATCCCAATCTTCGCCGATCGAGCCGCAACCGGATGAAGCCAGTACGTCAGTGGCTTGGAGAGAAACCGGTATATGCAGTGTCGCCAGGAGGTCGGTTGTACTGCTGTCTTACTTTTCTCCTTTTAAAATTTCTCTCTTGCTATTTTGTTCTTTCCTTCGTACTAATCGCATAATCTTTTTTTTTTTATTTCTTGTAACTCTTTCTCCTTATTTCTTCACGAATGATGGCAGAGATGGGTTGGATACAGGAGCGAAATACTTAGCATGTACATAGTAATGTGATTGCAGGAGGACTAACATTGAAAGGGGTGAATGAAGTTGAAATAAGGGACAAGCGGTTTCTTAAAGTTAGAACGGCAAACTACAGGAAAGCCCAAGAAAGAGAGCAGCAAATAGCTGGTGAGTATCGAATTTTATATCGCTTTCCCATTTAGAGATGAATTTAAGGGACGTTGTAACACAATATTTAGTTGCTTTTCATATTTTGCAGCTTATAAACGCATGCTTCGTGAGAAACGTAAGCAGGAAGCGCGTGAACGGAAGCAGCAACGTTTGCGAGACCTACGCGCACGTCATCGCAAGGGAGTGGATTTACATATAACCCTCGACTCAATTGTCACAAGCAGCGATGAAGAAGACTCAGATTAAATGCCCAGTATCCAATTAGATTTTTTTTTACTAATTTTCGCATTTTTAGTGAATAGGCTTATAACACTGTCACTACTACTTCGATCTTGTAAATAGTGTTTTATTCCAGAATTATTTTGTGAATAATCAAAAATTCTTTTTTTTTGTCGTTGGCATGACAGTTCAGTTATTAAGAACTGCAGCGTAACGCGCAAATAGGCACAAATGGTACACCAGCTCAGTGAGGTTAAGCACAGGTCATGTAAGGGAGGAGTGGCGTAGAGTGGCAGACTGCACTTCTTTTCTTCGGAATCATAAATAACTGCAACCTAATCAAGCAATTGTGATCCATCAATTCCATTAGATCCTTAGATAGCGTTAGCCATACCTCTGGAGGTGAAGGACAAAAGGGAAGCCACTTGTTCATGGGTACAAACGCGGGAAATGAAAGCAGACTTTATAGTTGGCGACGTAATGGTCGCATTGCCGCGCCGCGTGAAATATACGCGCGCGGTGATCGATGTCGAACTACATAAGGGGGCCTTTAAAGTGACCGATCGGTGAAGCACCAATAAAACTAGCGCTGTTGCGAAAGACACTCTCTAAAGAAAAGATGGAGACGATATAGACCACCTTCAGGTTGATCAATGGTTTATACTTGGCAATTCTTGAATACCGCGTGAGTCGCGACGATATGTCCGAACTAAATACCACCTCCTTAACTCCGTTTGCAGAGCAGGATTGATGAGTTGTTTTAATTTCCCATGTGACCAAAAGTTCTATGATTGACTAATATCCTTTTCTATTGGACAGTATCACCGTAGCCTTCCAGTCAGAACACAGTCGAAGGCAAATACGAAAGTTTTTATGTACATACATAAATAACTGGACCAGCGGAATAATCAAAGCTCCCAGCTCACTAATGAGTAGAGCTTGTTCGTGTAGTTACGAAAATTCCACGTAATTCACGATGTCGTACAACAATTATGAGGAAGTTGATCATTGTCTGAATGAAAAACAAAATTAAAATTATGTTGTTCTTCGCTTAAGCGTAACGACTACGGTAGCAGTAAGACTGAGGGATACTAAAGCGTGAAATTAGCGTAACGGTGGAATATGCCATTATCATTTTCGCTCCGCTACTCTCATTGGAAAAAAAACATCTAATATGAGGAGTCACTTCCTTATTATAGGCACAGTTCACATGATGAGAATGGTCCTTGAGATTTACCCCTTAGGATGTTCCTATGGATCTCAAGGATAAGCATGGGAGATTGTGTTGTCGAGAAAGATATCGTCAGGTCGCTCAAGGGTCCCAAAACCAGATTGGCCAACGTACACACCGAAAAACGGCCCGTTTTATGACGCGACCTTGTCGAGGCTGCACCATTCACAATGAAGCATTAG
>UZAF01018069.1:11218-31504 GCA_900617895.1 Haemonchus placei | reverse complement strand
GGCAGGACATACAGAAGATACCGAGCATATACAGAAGATATCGAGCCCTGAGGGAGTATACGGCTTATCACTGATTTATGGATTATAGATGTACCAAGCTAGTCAAGCCTTCAATTCATATAGGGTTTGCTTATTTCTGATAACCTTTGCTTAGACTATTTGAATGCCCACCTACACATTCAATTTTGTGTACCATACGAATGTGTAGCGTATCTCAGCATATTGACCAATGTTTGCAGGGTCTTCTACTCCGATTCATTGGTTTTATGCTATTCTTCATATCGGATTCGGTGCTAATAATGGCTCATCGTGGCTATGAAATCTTTTGGCCCGAAATGGTCGTCCTTTCAACGTATTACTCGGCTCAGTATCTCATCTTATACGGCAATATCCATACTGGTCTTCATGCTAAGGCGAAACTAAAATAATGCTTTGTATTGATAAAACGGGAAGGTTCTCACCCGATCGTGACAAAAGAACCGCAGTGTCTCGTGTTTCCTTTTTGTTAGTAGAATCAAGCAGTTGAACCCTAGATTGAAAGTTGTAAAAGTGTGATTTTTCATTTGGTGGGACGCGATTTTTCTAGGAACTTCCAAGAGCCGTTTTCTGAGATGAAATTTTGTACCTAGACTGCTAATGAGTGATGAATTGATGTAAATGTTTGTGGCATTGTTTCTGATATCGTCTGATTGTGAATGTATATATGGGTGAATCAATAAGTAAACAAGTGCATTTGTGTAGTACTTGCGTAATTGCGATTGCTGGACAGTGATTTTGACTGCCATGCTATGTGGCAAGACAACTAACAAAGGGCATGGATTGCGGCGAGACAACTGTCTAGTAATCGCCATATGCCGTGAATGAATCGGAACTACTATCTATACCCTCGTATGTTTGCTAGATATTAATAGGACGAAGTTTGATTTAGTTACCATCATCAAAATATGAAAAAGGTAGAATTTAAAAGTGGTGTAGCATGAAAAGAGAAGACTTACAATTTAAGTAAAAATACTGAAATTTTGGCGGCTTTACGTTATTTCCCATGCTGCCATGATGTAACCCATAACCCAAGCGTGCTGTATGGTCCAAAAATGTATAAAGGTCTGAGGTTGGCAGACCTAATCAGCGTAAGTGAAGCTGACCCCTATGAGCGCAGTGCCATTTACCGCTTCAACACCTCTGCCCTGAAGACATAACAGCATATAACACATCAAATACAGGCTGAATAAATAACTGGGGGAAACTCAACCAGTCTAGTCAATTACTTTTGGGTGGTGCGCACTATTTGTCCTCTGAATCATGAACTTTCTATCAGGGTAATACCTACGAAATATCGGTTTTACTTGTTGAAATATAGAAGGTATCTTCTGTACGCTGTAAAAGTAGATCATCCGTCTTTGTTGTTTTCTGTGCTCGAGTCTTTTCTGCATTCATAACACACCGACATAAATGTTTCTAAATACCTTTTGTAGCCTTTTGTCAGATGTTTAAATTATGGCCACTGGGAATTCCACACCATATTTCTATCAGATTTATCAACAACAGAGGCATTTCTTCTCAGTCTGTGACAATCTAACCAAATTAGATAATATATGTAGGCTATATTGGTAGTACGTTATCTCCAAAGACAGAAACGCAAGTTTCCCGAGGCCACTCGATTCCTACAGTAATTCGGCTATTGGTCTTGGCTCGAACGAGTGGCCCTGATACATCTGTTGTGAAATTTTGCGATCATTACATTTTGTTCTACTGTAAGGTCACTTTAAGAAACCAGCACCCGCACTGAATTTTCGTCCCCGAGTCACGAAATCCTTTAGTATATGAATTAGACGAACGATCCCTTTTTTTCACTGTCCCTAAGAGACGGAGGGCGAAGGATAGCAAACTCTTCTCATTCAGAAAATCAAGGCGTAGTTTACGGTGTTTACTTGAGTGTGGTGTCGGTGTATTTGCGTACCTCAACCGTACCGAAAAATGCTTCGCGTTAAGCTTCAAGTTGTTTGCTTTTACATCTGTTTTCATTGTATATAAGATTACAATGATCACTTGTGAGTAGAACAGAGAGGTTACTACGGTTGGCTAGGGTGGTCCTGCTTTGTTAAGTTTTGTGAAGCTGGCCATTTCTTTGGACAGTCCCTTAAAGGACTTTTCTTGAAAAAAACCTACTAAACAGGGAAGTTGACAAGCGTTTTTGAATGTGCTTTTGCACTGTGAAGACGTGCTTGAAATTGGCTGTTGTTTTTGATGTTTTTACAACTGCCTGAGCAAATATTATGGCGATTGTGCACATTCTCGTTTCAACAGCTGAACACCTGCGAGGATAAAAGGTAGAGTGTCAGGTGTTCCACGTTGAGAGCAATAAGGTTGCTGTCCGATTTGGCTGCGTTCATACTTTCGATAAGCATATGGCCAGCATTCGACGTACGATGTACGCGCGTAACCGGCGGTGAATCGATAGCGATGGTTTGGCTGTATCGGGGCGAACGTGCCCAACGAGCATGCTTTTATGCAAAGTCTAAACACAACCATTACCACGAAAGTTTGCGTGGTTTTTGGGTTA
Organism: Haemonchus placei; assembly: GCA_900617895.1. Classification (NCBI taxonomy): domain Eukaryota; kingdom Metazoa; phylum Nematoda; class Chromadorea; order Rhabditida; family Trichostrongylidae; genus Haemonchus; species Haemonchus placei. The sequence continues at coordinate 28,944 of UZAF01018069.1, read as the reverse complement.
ACCCTGTTTTTTTTTAAATGTCTTGACTCTTTCCGTTCTTCTGCAGAGGAGTACATGGGAACTTCGCTCATTATTAGACCGCATCGTTGGGGTAAACGCACTATACACTTGGCTTTGGTTATTTTGAGGAGGCAGTGAAGATTTTGTGTATAAAATAGGTAGTCGAAATATATTTCTTGTCTTTTTTACGGCTCTATGTCATCATACCTCGACCAGCTTCGAACGTTCCCGGCCAAGAATCTTCAAAAGATTCAAATTTCGGGTATACTGACAGTTTTGGTAATATGTTCTTCGCATCGTCACATACATAACTCAGTGTTTTCGATGAATTTGATTTTGTTTCAGAGAAGAAAATGAGCAACTCTAGCCCAGCACGAATGCTGGCCATCTATGGCGGCATGACCTACCTCGTGTACATTGAAACAAATGGTTTTACCAAGGTAAAGAAATGACAGCCTTTTCCTATTCCTATCTTACCATGAAGTGTACGCTGGAGTGCTTTAACGGCTTTTGCATGTTTAGTCTCTCTTTCTAATTCTTTGTACAAGCGGGAGGCGAGACAAAAAGGTATTATTTGACAACACAGTTCACGATCGTTTCTTCCGGCAAACGTCGTTCTTTTGAGGAGACGTGATCTTTGGCTTTGAGAAAGCAAAATACGCAGTGGTATTTGTGAGATACAGTCCAGAATAACGCAATGTTCGCTCCCCCACCCAAAACATGAGCGGAGTTGATCGTAAAACAGTGCGGCTTGTCCAGTCCGTATTCGCACTAGGAATATCGACTACTTGGAGGACTTTTCGTAGTAATCATAAGATTCACTGTATCTGGTTGTGAACTGTGTTGTTTAGGGAAAACTTCCTAGGCGCGACTCCCATTTTGAGTTCAAATCTGCTTGTTTCCCTTTCTAACTCACGGAAAGCTCCACTTTCCTTTCCCACACAGCTATCCCCCCGACTTGTTAACGTATTTCTTTTGGTTTTTAGTATTATTTAATGTTCAGAGTTCACCAGCTTTTCTCCTCAGTCTTCCAGTGATTGGCCTTTCTTTGCTCACGTTAGCAACATCTATGAGTCCAGAAGAACGATTCAAAACGTCAGCGTCGTTCGCGATTCTTGGTAATTTTTAATATTTTCGTTTCAAAACAATTCAGTATATGCATAGAAAGTTTGCAGCTTTATCGCGATACCTGTTAGCCGCGCATAGTTCTTGGACATGGCTAATAATTGGATACCTCTCGGTATCAGTGGCCAACCTTACATACTACTATTCATTCAAGTAAGATTATACTACTCTTTCTTTTTTTGCATTCCCTTGTATTTATTGGAAATTGATTGGGAATCTTTTTGTTTCCGATGCTACTCTTCTTTCCATAGCAATAGGCCACAATCGGCTTTTTCTATGGTTTCTTTGAACTTTAGCCATTGTAGTTATTGCTTTGTAAACTCATAAGGAAGTTTTTTTCTGTTTTGAGCATGCACAGACTACCTCAGTAGTATTGCCATTACATGGGGTACAGGTTCTAGAAAACGAATAAAAAACTAGGGTACTTCCATTAAAAGTATCCATTTACTTATGATTTCACATTCTTCAGGTCGCAAATTCGTATTTGGTCCACAGAACTCAGTGTTGCAGCTGGCATTTTTCTTCTAATAATGTTCTATTACTGTTTCGCTGATTTAATGATGTCCATACCTTCTTTGGTATTGTTGTTGACTGCTTTGTTGGCTTCGTCATGTGTGACTATCGTTGCTGCTGGATCGGTTTGTCAATATGGTCATGTCAGTGACAACGACGCAGGCCAGGTATTTTTTTATGTTTTTGGCGAAAATTTACTTTTTTCATTAGAAATTCTCACATTACTGGCTTTTGCAAGCTTTTGTAGTATTTTATTTCAGGCATCTTACATTCGCCTTATTGGAGCTATAGCCCAAACCGCCAGCAGTTCTTTGTTTGTGGTAAATATGTTTGGCGAAAGAACGGAAAGTGTACAAGTAATATCAAGAGTGCTGTTCTACGTTGGACAAGCACTGCTATTTTTAGCTAACGAACGAACTTTTTAATATCACTGAAAAGCTCATTTATTGTTGTTTTCATTGTGTGCAACGAGCACTATTGAGCAGATCATTTCGAGTGTGAATTTTTGAGAAGGGTAGTATCTGTAGATATAAAGTCGGGGCTGGTGTTCGGGGTAAGCGTTCAGTTGTGGGGTATGTGACGTTGTTCCCGATCCATTCATGTGCGCGTATATTCCTGGCTAGTTGTCTCACGTATTCTCCCGAATAGTTGTCACCTCGTGCCATATCAAAGTTGTAGATAGTAGTTTTGCTGGGCTATGTGCTATTTCGGCATAATGCTCGTCAACCTGGGGGGTACCTTCACATATCTAGGGAAGATATCTGCTTGCAAGTTCAAATCGGTGAAGTACGGTTAATTTGCACTAGTTTTTGGTCCCGTCGAGTAAATTTGAAGTTTGGATTAGGGCTCAGTTGGCCTGTAGCCTGCGTTTATTGCTAAGCCCTGTCATCAAAGGTGGATGGAACGTGATCTTCCTCACTGCTCGGAGTGTCTTTTAGCATTTGTGCTTTGTACATCTAATTATTTGTACTTGGGATCATTTATGAGGTAATTTGGTTAGTGCTGACTCATTTAAACTAAGTCATTTGAGTTTTAGATGCTTTCCGAAAGCACTCTAATTTAAGAGCTTGCCAGTGATAATTGTTTCTAGCAAAGTGTTCATATTTCGGTAGTAATAGTAATAAAGAATTCTTTCAGAGAAAATTGTAATTCCATGCAAATGTCACAGTTGCAGCAATGCGTTCCCATCAACCGCCAACTGAGCAGGCAACAGCCCTCCCATATTGCAACTCGGGCATCAGTTCGAGCTCTGTAACATTTGCATCTTTTCAACTTGAAGCTCAGGGGCGAAAATCTATTAGCCAATTAAGTTGATAAATTATTCATTACGAGCCAGGTATTTTATTTAGTTAATCTCATTTCGGGGACGGAGGTGGTGTAGTGGCAAGTGGCGCACTATATCACACGCACGGTCAGGGGTTACAATCCCGGATCGATGCCCGCCTAGGCCAACCAAGCCTTCCATCCCTCCGGGGTCGGCGAATTGGTACAGACTCGTCTGGGAGGATAGAAGCACTGACCTGTACATCGGCTGGCCACCGCAAGTCATTGTATAGGCCACATACGCACTCATTACGCCACTACGATTCTGAATGGAAGTCGGGTGCGGGGGCGCATCCCTCAGACGAGATTGATTAACGCCAAAAACTTTTTAACTTTTAACTTTTAATTTCATTTCGGGATTACTGTAGCTGTATGAAATGAACAAGTAGGGTTAAAATAGGACTCATGGCTCGAGAATGTTGGGAGATTTGCTGCGTCCCGAGGTGATATGTACTCATTGTTGCGTTCATATCAGTATGTCCATATTATCATCGTTGCGAGTGATTTCGGGGATGTTACTAAAACAGTGAGGCGAGAGTATGCCTCATTTGCTAACATCGTTCCCTGAACAGTAGTCGACAGTGTGGTCATCATGAATGACGGAGGAGCAGCACGTGTACTGGCTGTCTATGGAGGAACAACTTTCCTAGTGTATCTGGAGACAAATGGGTTTACACAGGCAAGTGTAAGAAGAATTCATTGGACTTTGCGGTGTGTATCCGAGGGTCAATTGATATAGGTCAGGAGGCGCCATTGCGGTCGTTCAATTGAAACCAGGTCTATCTACGGGCAGCCTTTTCCACAAGTCGTGACAGGAACCTTCAACATTCACGAACTGTGAGGGATGAAGGGTCCTGACGCGACCAGACAGAGTCGCCGCCGACCTAATCCGGGTGGAGCGACTGTAGTGGTGCATCCTGACCCATGCCTGTGGATGTGAAAGGGTTACCCTTCCGAAGCACTACTTTCATACTTACATACTTCAGTATAACTTCTAATTTCGAACAAATTTTAAGCAAACGCAGTCTATGATGCTTGGTTTGCCATTGATGGCGCTCTCATTCTTGTCATTAACGTCTTCAATGCAACCACGTGCTCGATTGGGCACAGCGGCCTCATTTGCCACGTTAGGTAAATTTGCTTGTTATTTGTTTCAGGCAGGTCTTGAGCTCTCTTCTTTTATGTTTCAGCAATTTCTCGATATTTAATCGTTTCAAAATCTTCGTATGAAGGCATGGAAATTGGTTATATACTTGTCACATTAGGCAATTTGATGTATCTTTATTCTTTCCAGTAAGTTGTTGTCCGGTTGAAATCTTAAGAGATGTCGCTTCGGTAAAGATTCACATCCCAGTGGTAGCTCAGTGGATTTTGGCATCCTTCATCAGCTTTTATCGATTGATATCACTTCCTATCATCAGTTATCTGTGGTTGTGTTTGATTGCACACCACGCGTCAAAACTTCGCTGTTAACACGAAGGGTGTAATGAATCCGATGGCCCTTGTTTTTGAGACCTCTCATCAACCCTTATCAGTTGTTATCACATACTATCGTAAACAGTTGGTGCTAGTGATAAAAAGTGATAACAAATGATTGGCCTTGAGCCATTTCGTCATATTTGTTAGCTCATTTTTTATGTTTCCGATAAATCTATGATAATTATGATAGAGGTAAAGCAGAATTATCGTCAGGCTTCATTTAATTGTCACTGTCGTTTCAGCCACTTAATTGAAGAATGGTCAATAGCATTATCTATGTTTGTCACAATGTTCTACTGTACATTCACATATATCTGCTTCGCTGATCTATCCGCATCGATTCCGTTTTTGGTGTTTTTGCACTCACTTTCCTTCGGTTCAGCATGTCTTTTAGTCGTTGCTGCTGGTTCTGTATGTATGAATCCAACGGAAACGGACAGCGATACCTACCAGGTAATACTGAAAAAGGAGGTGAAATCAGAACTGAGGTCTACTTAGACGTAGAGCTGTCGCCAGATATGAAGCACCCTTCTGACTTTTTGCACTTGGTGGGAACTCATACTGCTCCCACAACTGGCCCTAACTTTCCTTGCAGGCGTCGATTATTCGCTTCGTCGGAACTCTTGGAAATATGGTCAGTAATTCGATCTTTCTTGCAAGCTTATTCGGAAGAAGAGTTGAAACATTACAAGTCTCATCAAGAGTAATGTTCTACATAGCTCAAGGTTTAATGTACCTCGCTAACGAAAGAACATTCTGATTTGTACTTCGATACAGCTTTGAGCAAATAAATATTCAAAATCTCAGTCAAAATGCACACCAAATAAAGCTGTTCCCACAAAAAGAATTCCTTTACTCACCTTCGTCTACCCCTTGACTACACTATTCATATTCATATGCTGCCAAGCGAATGGAGCGCCGACTGTCATCATGGAAGCTTAGTATGAACCTTTCTAGCAGAATAGCGGTTTTACCACAAAATCAAAACTCCGAGCGCAGTTTGCGTTTGCAACGACATTTGGTGCACAAGAGTTCGTGAGTATTGACTCTAGAATAACTGGCATACTCATTGCTGCTGTGGTAAGTATAGAGGAAATTACTGAGAACGTCCCGCTTGCTGTTTGGATCTAGCGGCATAGGCTTTCCTTATAAAAGAATGTATTTTCCCCTCAAACTCACAATTGAAAGGTCTTAAAAACAATGATATTCCTACCGTTGTTCACCAAGTTTCGCAGCCACCCTAGACACAGTTCCCTTCCAAGTGAGTCTGGTGTCCATTGCGGCCCGAGCTCATGCATGCAAGGCCTGGTTCCTGGCTTCACCTGTGATTGCGATGCTGCATGGACCCGGCCCACCTCCCCAAAAGAAATCAGAGTTCAAGCAGTTCGTAGACCCGGAGAAATAGAAATATCGCTGTGGTAAAGTCCGGCACGGAAAAATGTTCAATACGCCAAAAAAATGTGCGAAGTGTAAATGCAGACAAAATTAGATGCGCAGGTTTGAATGGTTATTTTACCGTACCTGTTCGTAGTTGATTCGTTGAAAGGCGACTCAATTTTTAATTCCTAACTATGCTAGAGTGTCTTCAAAGGAGCATGCCCTTTTGATTTCGGAGTAAAATCATGCTCTCGATGAGAGTTCATGTATTTCCACGGTTTTTTTTTGCTCTAGCGGTTCTTTCTCGAGGTTGTTGGTGGCCGTTTTGTCCAAGTTTCGTACTTGTTTCGATCTTATATTGTCCTGTTTGCTTTTAACATAATTGATGGCACGATTGATAGAATTCTAGGTATAAATGGCCGAGCAAGCTGTTAGGAGAGCTGGACCCGGACCTGCCGGAAGGTGAGTTTCGTTGTAATATTAAGTTTTTATCGTACCTTAAGTTTCCTTCCATTACACTTGTTTTCTCTTTGCCAAACCAGTGTTTTTCTTTTATTGTTTTTTTTCTTGTCTTAGTTTCGACTGCTCATTTCTGTTTTCAAAGTAGTTCTGAAATTTCGGTTGTGCTTTATTACGTAACCTTTGCATGGTAAAATATAGGCTAGCCATAAACCTTCCCTACGCTTAACCTTTTCGAAGTTCGACTAGTTTTTTCTTCAAATTCTGACCACCGCCGTAGAAAGCGTCCACCCAAGCTACTTTGCACTATTGTCAAAATAACTTCTTTCATTTTTGCTGAGCTCCCATTATTTCATTAGGTAAGTCTCTTGATTGTTAAGGTCATGGCCTTGTTATGTGATGTTCAGGCTGTACGTAAAGGCAGTTTTCACCGGATTCAAGCGTGGACTCCGTACTCAATCTGAGCATACTGCCCTGCTCAAGCTTGATGGAGTGTTTAACAAAGAAGATGCCAAGTTTTACATTGGAAAGCGTGCTGTCTACCTCTACAAAGCTCACAACAAGACTACCGTATGTTTCCTTCTTGACTTTTTTGATGTTTCCTCTCGCTCATTGTTTTTTCCTTTCGTTAGCTGCGATTGTAGCGCTCAAGTTTTATGTTTAAAATGTGCATTCACGTGAAAGTTGACTGCTTTTCGAGACAAACGTTTTGTACTCTAAGGTTTTTTGTTTTTCAATGTTTTGCTACAGTTTCCTACTTCGAAGATGCCCTGTTTTGAGAGCTCCTTGATTTTTGCACTTGACCACTGAGCTTTTACAATCGTGGATGAACGCGAGCGTGAATTTCTCAAGGAACAGCTAACTAGTTTCCTTTTCCTTAGTCAGAGGCGGGAATATACGCTTTTTCTGAAGGCGATTGCATTCCTGGTGTTTTTGTCTGCATATAAATTACGTTGGCTTGCTGAATTGTCTTCAAAGAGGAATCTAATCGAGCGATGGATACTGAATGAGCCTTTGATTTAAAAAAATTAATTTCCATGTCTCTTCAAAGTTTCAGTCGAGACCCTTGACCCTTTCATCAAATAGAACTGTTTTCGTAATCAAACAGATACACCATAAACAGTACATTTGGTTCTAGACCAACAGTCAGATTTTCTCCTATAATAGAATAGCAATGAAAAATCACCGACTTAAACGGTGAGTGATGAAAGGGTGCGGAAAGTAGTGGCCTCTTTTTATTGTAATCTCCGTTTTTTGTAGGCACGTATGTGTTTTGCTGAGTAGAACCTGCCATTTATAGAGCTGCTGAGAGTTTTTCGTATCTTGACGGCTAATTTTCTTTCTTTTCGGGTACCTTTTCCTGGCGAGTGGGTGCAGTTGGTAGCTTTTTGTCAAATTTGTTTGGAGGATTCGATTATGGGACTAAGTAACCCTTTGTAGAAGCCTGGCCATAGCGTTCCAACCAGAACGAGAGCAATTTGGGGCAAGATCACGCGAGTTCATGGAAACACTGGAGCCGTTCGCGCTAAGTTCCACCACAATCTTCCCCCCAACGCCATGGGAAACAGAATCCGTGTGGTGAGTAATCAACATGTTTTTGATTATGATTTTTTATTCCGATTTTACCATCAAGGCTTTCCTGTAACAATCACCAATATTTTTGCCTGCTTTTCGCGTACATGCTTTCGTATTATTTGATCATCCCATTTCTTTCCTGTTAAATCTGATACGAATTTTTCGAATTGAGTCTACGTATACAATATGACAGCGTAGTAGCTCTAGCAATCTCGTTTGTAAACATTCCCTCTTCCTTTTGGGGACAAGAAAGAAAAGTTGGGGTTATTCGAGTCAGTGTGTGAACTAGTTCCATCCTACTGAGAAACTTGTCTGGAGTGCGAAAAATCCCAAAAAGGTGCATTGATAGAAATTTATAGGTCAATAACCACAGGGATGCTTTTTCTGCTGTTTGAAGTGATGTTAGTGCTCAAATTATAGCTTTGTTTTTGATTTTTAACGTACCCTTTTCAGATGCTGTACCCATCGAACATCTAAATTCGGCAGATTTTTGTTATTGTTATGTTATCCGATTGTTTGCGCATAAACGGTTGGTGAAAGTACGAGTCGGACAGAAGTATTTATTGAACCCGGAAATGTGAATGATAGGCCAAAGTGGATAAAGCTCTTTGATATCTACGGAATGATAAATTAGTAAGACGAGGAGTACTACAATTGGCGCAGAAAGTATAGGTATGTGTTTGGCGATTAATCGAATTCTTGTGTGACATTTTGGGCATGGTGATATTGTTTCCGATCTTGGTAGTCGGGATTTGATTCGTTGAGTTGTTCGGTTAGTACTTCCTTGGATGGTCCTTCCTGGAACAAGGAGATCGAGGCATTGAATTTCTACCTCTGATATATGTCTTTGTTTACCTTTGTCAACACACAGGGCCCTCGATTGAATACGCCAATTGTCTCAAGTGATGAGAAGGCAATGCGGAACATATGTGGGATAGAAAAGGTTGAGATTCCTGTAATTTATTCATTTATTTATCTATTGGTTGACTGCCATGTCATCTATCCCCTGAAGACTGTTAATTCACTGGAAACTAGATTCCATTCCGAAAAAGAATCTATCTAGAAGAGAAGCGTTCGCATATTCGGACGCAAGTGCACATTTTTGTAGTGTAACAAACTTTTTCACTCAATGAAACCCATCATTTGTATTTCATTAATTCGTATTGAAAACTTTAGTATCGGATTCTCCCCTCAGGCAACCGCGACATTACCACATGCGGACCTCGCTGGCGACCACATTGAAGGCACAGTTCGATCGTGAATTTCGGCTTACCTGGTGAACAAGAAGGACAAACTCGGCCAATGTAGTAGTAGATAATTATAAGCACTGCGAAATGGGCAACCGCGAACCAGAAATGAATAAGGAACAGGATCAGTAGGTTTACCATAAACTGAAATCAATTACTGCATTATAAGAAGAATTACTGCATTACTCACAGTCACAAGAATTAACTGGTAATTGAGTTTTTGAAAGATGAGATTGGGTGTTGACCAATTTTTTTTTTCGCACGAAAAGCGATATTTAACCCGAGTTTAAGGTTTCAGAATAGCTCGAATTTGTGTCCTTTCCGAATCCCTGAAAGGGAGTGGGAGGGTTTTTTCCGTTTTTCAAAGCTGTGAAGCTGTTACTGAAGCATTTTTTTNAACATTGAATACCAGGTGGCCGGTTGGCCAACGATTTTCCCGGCCTCGATTGTACTTGTACATTGTTGCTGTTGCTGTCGTTCAGGGAACAACTCGTCCAAATCGCCAATTTTATGCATAGAACCGTATTTGATGTCACCTTCTCTGCAAAAAAATGTATACGGCCGAGCATCTGGGAACAGAACGTTGTTGAAACATACGCATGGCTTATAGTGATGAGATCGTAACTCATTGCCAGAGATACGTAGGAGTAATTTACGAAAGCATAGGTGATGAGGAATGGCATTGTAGAGAGAATAGCCAGTTGATTAAGATCGCCGAGCAGTACGAACACCGATGCCACTGCCATCAACACCACACCGGCCAGCACTGGGTTTTTGTTGGCGCCGGACTGTAGGGAAGGGTATATTGATTGGGAAGGGGCGGAGAAAACATATCGACAGGGATCACTTACCCCTTGAGCGAGAGGATTAAGCACTGGGATGATGCCTTCAGCTGCGATTCCTTGAAGAACACGTGGAGTACCGAGCAGTGAGCCGATTGTGGACGATAACGAACAGATGTACAAACCGATCATAAAAAGTACGCCAGTCAAAGCAACCTGAAATAGACGAGATCAGTGGGAATGGTGCATTGAAGGTCTGGCCAATTGGATTTGCGTGGGTGGAGCTTTCTTTCATCGAGAAAAACGTAAACGATGGAAAAGCAGGGTTTTGAGCTGCAAATGGTTGTTAGTATCACCTTTTCGGATATGAGATTGTCACAGATGAGGCTTAGACGATCGCCAGTAGCTCCAAGGATCATGATGAATACGAAGCATATCGAAGAGCTGAACGTAGGTTATTCAAACAAAATTTTGAGAAAGAAAAAAGAAAAAGAGCACAAGATGTGGTGCAAGTTTGTTACGCGTGCGGTCGCGTGACGGTCAGCCTATGTGCTTGCGGTAGCGTCCAAATCCAAGAAATCCAGTAAAGAAACTCGTCACTCATTCACAAAACGAGCTATTTCTGAGAAGTGCACACGCTTCCATTGAAAAATACAAAAAAAGCTTGAACAAAAACGGACCTATTGTCCTATACCTTTCTATCACATTTTTAGTGAAAACTGGTAAAATGGTATTAGTTACATAGGCGCAGTCATGCTTCTGAGGACTCGAATTATAAATTATTAACATAAAAAAGGGAAAATCAAAATCTATAGATTACTGTGAAGCTCACCTCACTCCTACAGCAGACAGTTCACCAAGTGGAATACTCTTATGAGGATCTTTCAAATCGCCACTCATATTCACACCTGAAAACGACATGGTTAATAATTATCAAGGTCATTCTGATCTGAGACGCGGGCGGTTGCGACACGGCCGCCGCTGTCTGTTACTGAGGCGATTTGGCCGCTTATAGAAGCACTATGCACAGGTCTTCGTGGGTTATGACCACCACCACCACCTTTATCAAAGAGGAAAATCGAGATCCATCTTGTATACGGGTTCAAATACTTTTCGGAACTAATCTTCGCCCTCTTACCAGTTTAGAAGTTCAAAAAGTTTGGAAGTTCAAAAAGAATCTGCTACTGAAAAGTAAAGACTTACCAGCCAACACTCCGAGGAAATTAGCGAAAAACACTCCAAAAACCGTGAAAAACGACTGTTCAGGAATGATACGATCGAAGCCGATTGGTGTACAATTCACCGATGCATACATCGGTTCAGCATTTTCACTCAGATGAGCGTACGAGAAACGGGAAATACCATGACCTGGAATGGAAGGGGCTTCACCTACATAGAAGTTGAGACGCTTTCTGAGAGAACACCTAGAGAAAATAGTAATGAATGTAACAATAATAGTAGCAATAAGGATGAAGGACAGAGCAGGAAGACTTTCAATAATAGTAGCAATAAGGATGAAGGACAGAGCAGGAAGACTTTGGAATTGGTTGATCGTGGCTGTAGGATGCGCCACGCATTCGACTTCCATTCAGAATCGTCGTGGCGTATTGAGCGCGAATGTGGCCTATACAATGATTTGTGGTGGTCACCCGATGTACAGTGGTCAGTGCTTTTTCCTCCCAGACGAATCAGACGAGAGAGATTACAATTAACCGACACCGAATGAATGCAAAGCTCAGCTGACCCAGGCGGATATCGATACGGGATTCGAACCCGTGACCATGTGTTCGTGATATTGCGCCACTTGTCATTTCACCATCTCCTTTCAACATTAGATATATCAAAAATAAGAACGCAAGTAATAGGTGGATATGCAGACAATGAAAATCGAACATATATATGTATGTATGAATAAATAATATATAAGCAACAAAAATACACCGCGTTCTTTAAAGGTATGTTTCATTGGCTTTTTCAGGTATTAGTTCAATCTATCGGATGAGAGTATGAAAGTTATACTTTCTAACTTCTCAGAGATGTTGCCTAGTAAATGTGTACGTAGACAGGCGTTACAGTACCCCGGCGATTGATCTACTGTACTATGACCCCATCACTGAACAATGCCCTGCCCTGCCCTGCCAGTCCAACCACCCCGCCACCTCCTTCCTGGTGTGTTTGCTGATTGATTGGCTTCATAAGCCTTAGGATTTCTTGGATTTACTTTTACTCATGAGGTCTTTTCTATTGAATTTAATGCCTATCCCATATTCTAATAGAAAATATCGCTTTAATCGCTTTAATGCAAGATGTTCTTCGTGTTTTTGATGTTTTGCTTCCCTCACCCTGTTCTGATCAATACACCTTTCACCGAACCTTTTTTAACTGTCAAACGCAAACTAAAAATACCTTCTGTCTGTTGCTGGTGACGTTTGCGTTTATAGTTCTTTCGATCCCCGAAGACTGAATTTTCTCTCTTCACTGCCCTTCCCATCACCTATGCACTCGTGAGTTTCTATTATGATGGGTTACGATCCCATCACTTTAGTAACGCGTATGTTTTATAAATATTTTTTAATAATTGGTAGATGATAATTGTCGTGAAGAACTCTTTCTTGTAGAAAAGGTGCGAAGCTTTTTGCGGAGACTATGCTGTATATGTTTCACATTCTCTTGTCTTCACCTCCATGTCTCCTTTCCCCTCCTTCCCTACAGCAATTTTTGCAAACGATTTTCTCCATTTCAAATCGCATAGGATACGGCGCTAAGGAGAGTATGGGGAGAGTATGAGCATCAGCATGACTTTCGTTAGATTTCGGAATACCGTAATAGTTTTTCATTTATCAAAGCCAGTCCAACAAAAAAAAAAANTGTACCAATTTCCTTGGACATGGCCATCAGATCTTCGCTATATTTTTTTTAAACGAATTTTTAGCTTTAGCTACAAACCGGGGTTTTTCAACCTGCCCCGAGCCCTTTCTCTACTTTTCGGTCCTTGCCGAATTCTCAGCTCGTTCCCCCAAAAATGTCTGGATCCACGGACTCAGTTTTGTTCGGTACCGGCAGTCTTTTCGAGCTCTGCAGAGATCAGTTTACGCGGATGATCCTACATCTGCTGCAGAAGCTCCATGCTATTCTTGGTGATACTTTGCGCTATTACCCTGATGTAAATCCCTCGAATAATTCTATCCAGATAAGGTTGGGGTAAAATACGTCACATGAGAACATAGTGTATGAGAGTGGAGTGGGGATGGTAGGGAGCTAAGAAGGAGTGTGTGGAGCAGGATGCCATACGATAGCGCACTGCAACATCCACACGATGAGAACGTTCCTGTTGCTGGACCGTCCACGAAAACCACCCATGTATGGTTTTGATTTTTTGTGATGCATCGTTTCATTCCGTCGCTTCCACATATCTTTACATTACTAGAGCCGTTTCTGCTGCTTATGAGTTTTCCATGGTAACGGACTTATAATTCATGGTAATGTAGAATTTTTGCATTTCTCATTGCTACAACTCGGCTCGCAGGGCTTCTAAGCTGAGCGTAATATTTTAGAGGCACAGTTCACGATAATTGAGGGAACCGCTTTCATTCGAAAAGCGGAAGTATAGATTGGGAATGGCTCATCGGTAGTGAAGAAAGCGAAAGAACTCGCTGATTTCGAGAAAAATATGGCTCCTCAAAAGTAGGAAAAATAGAGTGTGGACGAGATTGCCATGACAGAAATAATGTGGAGGGGGTATTCGGACGAGACTTCAGTCACTGTAATTGCACAAAGAGCTGACTACAACAAGCCAGAACTGTACAGAACTGTCTTTCACTGTCGCTATGGTTCATTACAAGTTGTTTGAACTTCCTACATGTGTTCTGTTGTGATCGGTGCAGCCTCTAAAATGCCGGTGAAACTCGTCCGGGTATACACACGGGCCAATCTTTGAGCCCTTATAACCCCCTGACTAGGCCGTTGTCTGACTTAATAGTGCCAGATATGGTATACGCGTGGGCCTCGAATACATCCTGTGAGGGAATCTTAGGAACCATTTTTATCGTGAACTTTAAGTGAACAAAATCTTCGTAAGGGTCATCACAGCGTTAGAATGGTATACGTTCATCAAGGAGTATCACTGTTAGCTGTCAGTGGCATGGCCCGGGGATTAGATGATGGATCCAGTCTGACATAGCCTAGTAATCCTCCGATCACTTGATGCGAGGATAATTAGTATAACTCTAGCTGCCCAGATCTTCTTCTACACAGGTCAGCTGAGTTTTACATACATCCTTTACAAAGTAATCAATACTTCGCTGTAAAAGTAAAAATAGCGATTGCTATATAAGGGGTAAGACTCAGTCAACCTATATAGGGTAGTCTTTCTCTGCTGCTCGTCCCGGGCTTGATCTTGAGTTTTCGCTTTTCCGACCGCTATGGTCATGGTCGAAATAGAGAGGAGTCGATTCGAAAGTGGTGGCAATCACACGCCTAGTTGGCTGCTTAATCATGTGATGGAATTGGGAATCGTTCGAAAATTCCAAAAATAAAAGAGAGTTTCGAACGGATCCAAACTCCTCCCGTAATCCCACTACTATGCAGCTCAATACCAAATTACTAATTAATGATAATATTATTATAGTCATTAATTATAGTCAATCATAAGCAATAAAATTTAAGTTTAAATAAATATTGAACGAATATTGAGATCCTTGAAATTGAGCACGTAGAACCTTACTGATATGACTACGGTGACACTGTTATCAGAAAAAAAGCCAAAAAAGAGTTTGCACCACAAAAAAGTCTTCTAATACTCATTTGGACTTCCGATATCGGTTTCTTACGGTTTTGTCGGGTCAATTTCCCTATAGCACTCAAAAGAGGGAGGCAGATGAATTTCCCAAGTTGTCACTACGGAATTTTCCGATTTCCTGATTACGGTGAGGGTCTTCCAGGAACAGCTATGTAGCTATACGTATAAGCAAAATATGATCTACTTTTACGTATTAGTATACAGTACTACAGTACTTTTTACAAGTTCATGATAAGCGCATATTATTAATTAAATAAATATAAATTTATCAATGAAATAAGTTCATATAGATAATTGATGAATGTACCTTATAATAGTATTTGATATATTAATAGATTGAAGTAAAACGAAAATAAACAAGTGGAATAATAATTTTATATTTAGTTTTAATCAGGTGGATAAATATTATAAATAGTTATTAAACTCTACAATTCATAATACTAAATTCGTGAGTAAGCGTCAATGTACCAAATAAAATGAAAACAAAAATATGGGGATAGATTTATAATCCAATAAAAAATTTTAAGTAAAAATTGAAAACTGAAAAATTTTGTTACGTTAAAATATAATAAAAAATAAATAAATAAATAAATAAATAAACTAAAGTAAAATAAAGTAAAATTACAAGCTTGATGAAAAAATTAAGAGTATGCGTTAATCGTGTTTCCTCTATTCTGCGACTGGCCTTCCAAATCCTGTTTTTTGTGGTTGAAACCAGATAAAGATAAATAGTAAATAGTGTTACTTGGATCGGATGTGAATAGTGCCCCGAGAAGGAAATCGAGCACTGCCAAAGCAAGAAATCCGAGAAGAAGCAGCTGTAGTCGAACCACCCATGACACTCCGGCAGTGTTTATTCCTGAAATGGGATGTTAAGTAAATAAAAACAAGTGCATGGTGCATTCTTGAATATCTTTCACTTACCCTTTAGCCCTTGGTTTTTCTGTGGTTTCTTTTTTTGAACAAATTGAGTTCCCAGAAGAGAGGGAAAGAAAAACTTACGTGCTTTTCGAGGCAGGCAAAAAATTGAAGGTCTGGCGTTCAAAAAAGATGTGTCCACAATTTATAACAGGACGGGTTTCGAGTACTATTTTTTCCATTAGGGAAGGGAATCGAGCTTTTTTTTAAGAGGTTCGACAGCATTCGAGGGTTTATAGAACTGATATGTATGTGTAGTTCTACACCAGCTCCGATTGGTACTTTCTGAAAACTGGCATGGGCCGACTTCGGTCAAATTAGGGAGGGAAGGGGGTGTGTGGTATACCGTCAACGACCACTGGACAAGTTCCAAGGAGATGTGGTTTCTGCTTGTGCATAATGAATAATCACAATCGACGGTCGACACAGTTATAAGTTCAAGGGATGTGCAGTGCAGCGAGACAGCTATCTAACACGATCAACTAGAATATGACGAGACAACTAGCCAAGAATCGCAGAGCCTTATATGTGGGTCTTTTTCCAGTGATGGTTTGAACGTAGCAGCTTAAAACATTGTAATCCAAAATGACTCACCAGTCAGCACAGCAAGTGTGGCGATGGCGATCACTTTCGTGAAGGTACGGCTTTCAGAGTCGAAAAGATGTGCGACAGACTCGGCAAAACCAACTGCAACCAAGCCGGTGGCGACTGCCTGCATGAGAGCTTTTGGGTGATGCGATATTAAGATGTAAACTGACAATTTATGACTGATACGCGGTTATTCGAGACATTTCAGTGCAATATCTTAGCGATCGACACACTGAAGCTAAAGCTCCCATACTGTTGTTTGGGAGCTTTATTAGACCCCATTTTAGTCAGTGTTGTCGGGAACTTAAGAAATCACAGTGTTTTTGAAATTTTTTGTGTGTAATCTTGTCTACTATAATCTTCTTAAAATACCCCGAATACCTCGTAAAAAGAAGCTACGCAACCGTCGCGTCATTGAACGGTGTCGCTCAGCTTACATACTCATAGTCGACAGTTATTCAAATGTTTAAGTTGTTCGAAGGTTTCTATATTGGCTTCTGCCCCTCTGGCTCGTTTCCAGAGTGCGTTATTTTTTTGATGCATGGGGACGTTTGCACTTGTCACTCGCTATCCAATAATGAGCTCCCTGATGAGACTTTTTGACGAGCTGGAACGTTGCCAAAGCTGTCAGGGACTAATTAAGGAAGTGAAATCCCTGACGCCAAATACATTGAACTCGGGAGACAGAAACGGAACTTTAAACCTTAGAGATCCTATTTCCTACCGTGAATCCCTTTTGATCGTACGCAAATATTCCGTGCTATTCACGTATTGACTTCAAGAGTTAGTGCGAAGCAATAAAGTATTAGGTTGATGCATAATTATTGCGGAATTTTTCGCAGTTTTTTTTTCTCCCCATAGAATATGACTATTGGGTTCGGGTTTTTTCCAGAAATTATCTACTTGATTTCCTCTACAAGAATATACTCAAAAAACCATCTGCATATTCACGAAATTGGGCTTAACTACTTCGAGAAAGATTGGAAGGTGGCACAGTCATTCCGCGATCTCAGTGACTTTTCGGTCATCGAACAATCAGCCAAAGCCAGCCAAGAAATGGGATCTGCCCCTGAGTCTGCCATATTCACGGCAAAACCAACTGCAACCAAGCCGGTGGCGACTGCCTGAACGAAAGCTTTTGGGTGGTGTGAAACTAGGATGTGAATTCATAGAGGACGACGGATTCAAGGTTATTCAAGGCATTCCAATGCAATATTTTAGCGATCGAAACCCTGAAGCTAAAGCTCCCATACTATTGTCTAGGAGCTTTGCTGAGCCTCAATTTGCTCTGTGTTAATGGGCAGTTCAAAAATCCCACTGTTTTAGAGATTTTTTTATGTGTAATCCTTGTCTACTATAAACTTTTTAAAGCACCTCGAGTACCTCCTAATAGCACGCTACGCAACCGCTCGCGTCATTGACCGGTGTTGCTCAGCTTACATACTCATAGTCGAAAATTATTCAAATGTTTAAGTTGTTCGAAGGTTTCTATATTGGCTTCTGCCCCTCTGGCTCGTTTCCAGAGTGCGTTTTTTTTTTGAT
>UZAF01018068.1:20936-32168 GCA_900617895.1 Haemonchus placei | reverse complement strand
CTGCTTTCATAGTCCGCCGGCCGGCGGACTATGAAAGCAGCCAATGTTACCTACATTCTCAAAGTTATTACAACTACTTTTTCCTGAAAAAATAAATGACTTTATAGCATGCGGCCTCGGAGACCAAAGCTACACAGTGCAACAGCTCGTGACGGCATGTGCAGGAAAAACGATCATAACACCATACGAGGGTTCATTCATTGTTATTAAGTCCACTGAAGTCACTGAGGCCCAAATGAACGCATTTTGCGCCAATGTCGTTTACATGCAAGCATGTATCCAGATCGTCGATTCTTCATTCACTAGCCTACGGTGCCCTTACCTACAAAAGTTGGTGCCTTGTCAACCTGGTACGCTTCTATGCTACTCGCATGTGTAAACTGAATAGAAATAATTCAGTTTTTATAAAGTTTTTACTAGCTCTATTAGCGATGCAAGGGAAAACAGAACATGATCAATTGTGTCCAAGGGTGGTATGACTGTGATCATCCTATTTCATATTTCAGGAGAAATGAGAAATAGTATGACAAGGAATGCTCCTGAAACCAGAGGATGATTTCCGGTCTCAGGAGCATTCTTTGCACAATAATTTATGAATATATTTTTGCAGGGAGACCAGCAATTGAAATCATCAACAATCCTTATTTGACGATAGTGGAAATCCCTACAACAGTTGTTATCCCGGTTAACGAAAATGTCATTATCATCGACAGGAACGCACAGCTTTCGCCTGTGATTGTCCAGCAGCTGCAACAAGTCTGTCCTATGTGCCAAATTCAGAACGATTATTCAAGTATGTTTTTTCAATATAGATGGAATTGAGTCATATCCTTTTGAACGACATATTCGAATTTCAGCTTGTAGCGAGTTAGATGCCATTGAGGACACTGTAACATTCGTCGAAAAATGTGCAGGACAACCAATAATCACCTTCAAATATGGAGTGGAGCAGCCACTGATTCTGACAGAAGAGCAAATCACAAGATTGTTCGTAAATGCTGTTGAAGTTCAGATGTGCCTCATTGTCAGAATGTCTCCCATACGGCAGCTGGTATTCCCGAAATTGATGCAATGGACGTCTTGTGCACCAGGTAGCTGATTTTATTTTCCATGATGTGATGGCAGTACTTTGAAGTGTACTGTACGAGATTTACGTACCTTTTCATGTTTCTCGATAACTCGCTCATAGATGCCTTCTTCTACGGTTGATAGTCGCGCAAAAAAATCCGAACAAAAAACGGTGCAAAATGTCTCAGAACGGTCTGCCAGCCATTTGCTGTGACGTGCGGAGTTTTGTTGCAGTTAAAGAAGAACGATAGCTTGCGTGACAGAGCAGAAATCTCATTTTGAGGTGGCAAAGAACGAGGCAGAAATGGGGCCTCGTGAGAGCTTTTGGTGGAATAAAGTATGTGTAGGAACTGTATAAATTCCCGCTTTTCCCACTGTTTCGTAATTATGTTAGAGGCACAGTTCACGATAATTTTGGGTAATCCAGATTATGATGAAAAATGGAAGACATGGTCGAAAATAGTGCGATGAAGATCAAAAACTGCGTGAATCGGTGTTTTCAAAGTGAAAAGAGCCTTCGAAAAACCGTTGAAAAGGGGGCTGGACGAGAATGAGACCAGAAAAAAGAATAAGAGTGGGGCGTCTGGACGAGCTATACAATGTGTCTCACTGCGCACGTGTGGATCCTGGTGCGAATAGCAGACTATGGTAAGCTAAAATTCATTCACTTGTACGCATAAGTAAACAGACAAACTCTAGTAACAGCAAAATTTGCTCACCTTTTTCAGCCTCTAGGAGTAGGAAATTAAATAAGGAATCGCGGGAGCAAAACGAAAAACAGAGGAAAAAAGAATGGGAGAAAAACATCGCCTCATCACTCGGCGACCAGCTGATTGTGCGTGGGTCCTAGAACGAATAATAGCAATCTGTATGGCATCGACACTCGTCTAACGTGACATCAATCGAGGGGCGTTAAAGCCAGTTACGACAGCAACAATGCTTTCACTATGCCCTAAGCGCCGAGTTTGTGGAAGCGAGAGGGTCCATTCTACCACCTGTGGGGGCACTGAGTATTCCTGAAGGAACAACTCAGTAAACTTCTTTATCGTGAACCGTGCCTTTAAATTCTAATTTCTAATGTTCCGCTTATGTAGAATTTATCATAAATCTAATTCTAATTTTAATATAATTGGACAAATTTCCCTACACGGTGCTTTTGAAGAAGTCAGCTTGGATGCAGCTACTCGCATTTCAGGAAAAAATGCCTTGGTTGTTGCCTACAATCCCCAGTTGGAAGTACTAAGCTTCCCTGCTTGTAACAACCAGGAGTGTATAGAAAGCATCGTCGTAGAAGGCAATCCCTATCTCCCGACCGAACAAATCAATGTCATTCAAAGCTTCTGCCTGACCTGCCACTTGGAATACGGTGCACCAGGTCCGTTACTGGAAGTTCTCTTTGTCATTATCATCTTAAAAAGATGATCTCTTTTTTAGTTCAAAAAGAATTAGCTCTAAACACTGATTTGCAGCCTGTGGCCTTGGAAATCAGGAAATCTCCGCTCAACAGCTTGTCAATGCTTGCGCAGGACAACAAATGATCGTTCCGGCAGCGAACTCCCCTGGCATCATCATTTACTCGAAAGATGTCACCGAATATGAACTGAATAGATTCTGCTACAATGCAATTTACATGCAAGCGTGTATTGTAGTAGAAAAATCCACCTTCACCAGTCTTCAATGTCCTTACCTCGAGGAGATTGTGCCATGCCAGCCAGGTGGTCTTTCATTTCGTTCCTATGAGTACTTGATTATTCAACCACCCACGTTTAGGACGAGCAGTATTCGAAATGATTGAAAATGTCGATTTGGTGACTTTTTCGATACCCTCGACGGTGGTTTTCCCCGAAAGAGAACAAGTAATAATAGTGACTGGAAATCCTTTACTACCACAAAGTACCATCACTAAATTGAAAAAGATCTGTCCGTACTGCGATATCCAGGGTGACTACTCGAGTGAGTGCAGCTAAGGCAACACTTTTCTTTTATGGAAGAACTATTCTAAAGTAACTATGTTGCAGACTGCCGTATGATAGAAACATTCGGGAGTGTGGAAGAACTGGTCGAAAAATGTGCTGGACAACCAGTCATCATTGGGGAACCGGGATTCACATTGCAATACAATCTCACAGAGCAACTACTTACAAGACTGTTCTCTGAAGCTGTAGAGGTTCAAATGTGCCTTGTAGTCAGAGCAACTTTGATCACAAACCTGGTATTTCCGAAACTGACTACATGGAGATCATGTGCACCAAGTAAGCATAACTAGAGTAACTCTAAATTACAGAGATTACAGAGAAGCCTCGTATTTCAGACAGACCGGCGATTGTTGTGGTAAACAACCCTCTTCTGGAAAAACTACAATTTCCCATGTGCACCAACCAAGAATGCATCAGCGGTATTGTGATTGAAGGGAACCCATTGCTCTCTGTATCGCAACTCAAGCAGGTCCAGTCGTGGAGTATCAGCTACAACCTAGAACCTTACGTACCAGGTTCCTCTCTAAAATAGCGGTGCTCATCTAAGCGTTGTAATGGAATAAGGGCGCAATTTTTTCAGCTTGCGGACTCGGCAATGGTCCTTTCTCTGTTCAACAATTTGTGCAGGCGTGTGCTGGACAGCAGATTATAATGCAGCCAGAAGGTTTTGAAGTAACCATAACATCGACGGAAGTGACCGAAGAACAAATGAATAGTTTCTGCTCTCAAGCTATCTTCATAGAAGCCTGCATCGTTATATCAAATTCACCATACCAGAGTCTACGCTGCCCCTACCTTCAGGAAGTGCGGCCTTGCAAACTTGGTAAGCCTTTTGATGTTATACAAAAAATACGAAGATTATGACTGTGTGTAATGGTGAGCATCAGCATTGCTCTCCAACTTCCCTCTTGCTTCGGCATTTCATTTACTCTTTCGATAGTTCTGCTCTCTGGAATGTCGTTTATTTATTTGTTTATACGGCTTGTCTTCATTCATGTGCGAGCAAGAGCAACAAACCGTTCGCATCTATCTTTTGCGATCGCCATCCACAATAGACTCAGAATTCGACGAAGCTGTCGACGTAAAGAGTCGTTCAACTGCATTCGCAGCTGTTTAATACGATCGACAAGCACATAATCCCATCTCGCAGCAGGTCTACCCTTACATCGTGGGAATCCTATGGTAGCCCACCCAACTGTTCCTCTTGTCCATCTGTCATTATCTCTTCTCATGATATGAACGGCCCACCGAAGTTTGAGGTTTTTCAAGTATTCCACGGGTATTCGCTTGAGTGCTCTGTGACTTATGCTCAAAGCCTTCACCGTTGATGCACTTGTCACCCAAGTTTTCAACCCGGCATAATTGTGGAATGGAACAGATTAGAGCGAAGTTCCGGATCAGCCAGATGGTTGGTGACTCTTTTCAAAGGTCCGAGGGCGGCCCTTTCTGCCGTATCACCAGTTCTTCCTTGATGTCCTTTTCCATATTCATGGAACGTCCGAGATAAACGTAATGCGGGGCCTCCTCTATAGGTGTACTCTTGACCTTATTTTGACCATCGTCAACCTAAACCTTTTTCACAACTGTGTGTTATTTTTTTCAAGCATAGTCTCAGCTTCCTCGAAAGCCCTGAGCTTCCTTGAAAAATAACAATACGTCCACAAATCGGAGATTTAAGAGGAATTCTCCGTCCACATGAATGCCCTTTTCGTCCCAGTTTGGCGAATTCGTAAATCACTACAGCGTGGCTGTGAACAGCTTCGAGAAATAGTGTCACCTCGCCTCACACCCTTCCTTATGGCAATGCCTAGAGGTCGTTGGAATAGCTTCACTGTCGCGCTGCAACGGTTAATTCAGTGAGCTAGTGTTCTTACGTAGGGAGGGTCCACTCATTGATCCACTTGACTAGTGCTGACAGGACCGCATTCGTTTCGACGCTGTCAGAAGCTTTTTCATAGTCAACAGAGGTGAGGACAAGAGGCACTCGGCGCTTCGATGACAAGTGCGACCGCTTGGATGTGAACTGCGCAACTAAATCCCTTCCGGAATTAGGCCTGCTCTACAAGTTGAGCTTCATCCAACGTTCGCGAAATGCGGGTTAGAATGATTTTCATAAGCGGCTTGTAAAACATACTCAACACGCTTGATGGGTGGTAGTTGCAATAATCATCCCGGTCTTCCTTTTTGTGAAGAATAGCCATCCACGGGTTCTTCCATTGGGTGGAGATCTTCTCCTTCTGGAGTAGGATGTCATGTGTGTTGCTAGAAGCGCATAAAGTTTGTAGCCACCTGCACGGACCACGTTGGCTGAGATTCTATCGGGACCTGGAGTAGTGCCCCTTTTCATGCTCGCAATCGCAACTCTCATCTGCCAAGGGAGGGTTTGGGGTGCTGTTTCGCCCGCGGATTCTTGGTTTTCGCACGTGTATCGTGTATCGGTACAGGTTGGTGAAACCTCTCGTGAACTTCCTCCTTCTCAAAACTCGATGTTGTAAGTGCTCCGTTCTCCTTTCAAATGCGAAGGTATACGAGGGGCCTGGAGTAGATGTCGTTGCTACGTGGAATTTGTCATCTTCTCTGGAATTCCAAACCTGCCTTCAATTTAAAACCAGGACCCTACTCCATTAAACGCTCGATCAACCCTAAATTTTCGATTGCGTGTTTTGCACTCAACGCTTTTTTCATGGCTGAAATTCTTACTTATATGTATATGTAACATATATAAATATAAAGTAAAAATAAAATAATAATGCGTTGTTACGCATGAAAAGTCTTGCAATATACACAGAAACGAAAATCCAGTCCGGCACTCGGCTATTATAGTAATCCTGCACGTGTTAACACGCAAATTTTCACCCGTCACATATACGACGCGTCGAAAAAAGGTCTTGGGCAAGGACATGGGTATGGGAGGTGGGTAAGGGGTCCAGGAGGTCACTGCAAGAGCCGAGTGCCGGACCGAATCCCCGTCTCCGCGCAATACTCACAGAGCCGTCAATGCAATAGTGATCAGTTCTGCCCCCGTACATGTCATTCTGCTAAGTAGGCGATCCCTTCGAGCTCTCTATGTGTTGGACTGTATGTGAATAGACGTGTATTTCAGAGATAAACAATGTGTTTTGTAGGACAGCCAGCCATCACAATAGTGAATAACGCACGATTGCAAGTTCTGGAATTCCCTGAATTGGTGAAATTCGAGGAGGTTGAGTCAATGATAGTTGTGAAGAACAATCCACTGATTCCTCCCAGTGAAATAGCTTTCCTCAGAAATCTTTGCCCACTTTGTGATATCCAGCATAACAATTCCAGTAAGTTTATTAACGAATTTGAAAAGTTCTACGAAAAAAGAGAGATTCTTGCTGATCTAGTTGTGTAACTAATAACAAGCGGAAGAATAGAAGTCAAGATTTTCCAAAATTGTTCTGGTAATACCAATATGCTTCAAAAATCTTTTAGCTTGCAAGGAAATGACAGTCATGGGATCTGTAGAAGAACTCGTAGAGATATGCCAAGGAGCACCAGTAATCACTACCGCCGGAGGTCTCGTTATCCATGAACAATTCACGGAACCACAAATAGTCAAGCTGTTTTCTGGTGCCCGTGAAGTTAAAATGTGCGCCATTGTAAACAGCACTTCAATCGAAAACCTTTCATTTCCCCATGTTGTGCGATGGACATCCTGTAAGAGCGGTAGGTTTTTATGCTGGACATTAAAGACCTGACAGATTGAACAGAATTTTTTCCTTGAAAAATTAATATTTTCAGGCCTTCCGGCTCTTACTATAACGAATAACATGAAATTGAAGAATATCAAGTTTCCCTCTTGTAAACAGATGGGTTGCATCGAAAGTGGCGTGATCAGCGGCAATTCACTCCTTCCCAGAAATGTGAAAAACGTTCTCAGACGGTATTGCAGCAACTGTGCCTTCGGAGAGCAAGGCTTCAACAAATTCAGTAGCTGGAGCTCTGGTAAAGATTCTTAGGTTTTCTTAGTTCCCTATATAGAAAGGGGAGGGAAGTGGTAGGTAATGTTCTGGGTACTTTCTCCCGAAAGTTGCACCAAACTCGCTCACCCACAGACTAATGGCATGATTCATCGTCAATGAACATGCTAGGTCTGACTTAGTAAAGAAAGCCCTTAAGATAAAGTGGTGGCGGAACAGCCCGTGCAAGATGTACCTACTCCTCTGTCCAGGTTCAGGTTCTTTGCTTCCTTGTAGGCTTGCTTTTAAAAGAGTTTGGCATCGACGATTTGACAATGATAGCATAGTTAAGTAATTATATCAGGAGTCTAGGTTGATTTGGAGATTAGTGCTGCACTACTTACCACTAATACCCATTGTCGTCGAATTAAAAGCATAAGCACTCGTCCGAAATCCTGCACTGTAGGACTGTTACGAGGGGAGCGGGGGTGCCATTATCAAACCAGTTCCCATGTAGTTCAAAACATGCCATTTTGAATTCTAGCCGTGTTTTCGGAAACATACGTGAACGCGTTGGCGCTCTCTCATAGGAATTTTAAATGCTTTGAAAAATTATTGAAATAAGTCGACGGTCAGGTTCCTATTTCAGTTGCACATTCTTTTTTAGCATTTGGAAAGATTTAGTAACAAAAATGTAATAATTCTCATTTCAAAAGTCTTGTTTCAGGACAATACCAAAACTTCCAGGGCTGAGTGAGGGAAATCTGAATCTTCGACAGTCGACATTACTTCAAGGTTCCAAAACAGTTGTTTGCTTTACGATATAAAATTGTAAATAAAGCAATCACTCAGTGTTCAGAAAAGACATCACATCGAATTCGCAAGGAAATTTGTATTGAATGTAGGGTGACGGTTTAGTCATTTACATCTGTATCACCTTTCCTTAAAGGCACAGCTCACGATAATTTTGGGTAGTCCAGATTATGATGAAAACTAGACGACAAGATCGAAAATAGTGCGATGAAGGTGGAGAAACTGCGTGAACAGGTGTTTTCAAAGTGGAAAAAGGCTTCGAAAAACCGTTAAAAAGGGGGCTGGACGAGAATGAGTTCAGAAAAATGAAGGAGAGTGTGGCGTTCAGACGACCTATACAATGTGTCTCATTGCGTACGTGTGGGTCTTGGTGCGAATAACAGACTATGGTAAGCAGAAATTCATCCACTAAAAAGCATAAGTAATCAAAAAAAAAAACCCCTAGTAGAGCAAAAGTGGCACACCTTTTTCAGGCTCTAGGAGTAGGAAATTATATTAGGGATCGCGGCAGCAAAAAGAATAACAGAAGAAAAAAGAATGAAAAAAAAGTACAAAAAAGAAAACAGAAAAACGCCGCNGTCCTAGAACAAATAGTTGCAATCCGTATTGTCTCGACACTCGTCTGACGTGATCACGTGACATCGATCGAGAGGCGGGAAAGCCATTGACGTCTCCGCCCACTGGATTATCGTGAACTGTGCCTTTAAGTGCACAGAATCGTCGTCTCATTCCCACTTGAAAGTGTTGTAAAATCCCACGGTACGCTACACTTCGCGGTGGAAAAGAGGTCCTGAAAAGGGTCCGTCGAGAAGTCGACCAGAATAAAAATTTCTACCTACCAACCTCGAGGCAGAAGCAAAATTAACAATTTCAAGAACAACAAAAATGTCGAGTGTCGAGGACTCGGAATTTCATTTGGCAGAATTCAAGAATTTGATCCGTAGATCATAGATCTAGTATCGACGTGCCCTTTTCCTAGTCCATTTTCGTCGCTGGCTTACCAGGCTCATCAGCTACTACACCAATATTTTCGTGAAACTCTACTCATCTCCTTCTTTCGATCGCATCTATTTTTGTGTATCTTTTAATCATTCTCTTTTTTGTACATCCTCTACAACAGAAGGGAGAAATACAGTTCTGACAGAATTATCTGAGTTGGAAAATTGTAATAGTGAATTGTACCGGTTTGGTTCTGATAGCTGCTCTAACAGTCACTATATCAGTGAGGTAACGGTGCTTTACATCTGGCAGTGGGCCAGTAATTAGCCACATAATGGATCATTCGTTTCCCATATTTTTGAAAGGTTTCAGAATCCATGACTGCTCCAATAGACTCCTTCAATCGGGGTCCTGCAGCAAGATCCTCAGAACTTATCTATATTTAATTGTTCGTGAAAATAGGTTTGGAAAGAGGAGGCCTACCTGTCGTTTTTAACACTATGCGCCAGAGAGTGATAGTGTGCCAGCCCATTATCACATACATTTTGAAAAAATTAGAGGAGGGGTCTCTTCCCCCTTTCTACATTTTCACCCATTATTTATTTCACTGAGTCAGGAGTTCCCTCGAGGTCGCATACCTATGCGAGGGTTGTCGTGCACGCAGGAAGTGCATCTTCGCAACGACGGATTTTGCAGTGACACTTGACCCTACCTTTTGTTGTTGCTACAGCCGCAGGTTCGATGTTAATGTTGGGCTTCAACCTTCAGCAAACCGAAATTTTTAGTTAGTTGAGGGTTCAGAGTAGTATGTTGACAGGACAACAGAAGAGGTCGACCTGATATTGTTGAATAGTACATTACGGAGTACCTCCATCATCAAGTCAGCGACAGATCAAGTCATAGAAAGCACCAACCAAAACATTCCACTCAATATGAATGAATCTTACTCGATTTCATCTCAGTTCACTCTGATTTCAATGGCTGCTTTCATAGTTCACCAGCCGGCAAGCGTGCCGACCGAGGTAGTGCTGGGAGGGGAGAGGGAGGCAGACGACACCTTTCGACGCGGTCACGTCGCGCCCAAGCCCCTTCGAAGGGCTAAAAACAAAGAAAAACAAGATCAAATCAATCTGTCTTTGCCCTTCAAAGAGGCTTGCGCGCGACGTGACCTCGTCGAAAGGTCCCGTCTGCCTCCCTCCCCCCTCCTAGCACTACCTCGGCCGGCTCGCCGGCACGCCAGCTCGCAGGCCGGCCGGCGGACTATGAAAGCAGCCATTCTGTCCTGCTTGCTAAACGTATCCTCCCAGTGCCTTGTTCAGGTTCATTTAGCATCGACTCATGAATATGAAGTAATTCCAGTTCAGAGCACCGACTTGAACATTATGAGTCAAGTGAGACGACACCAGTACTAAACGTTCCGGAGACCAATCGATACACAGTGTTGGTTTTCAACTTTAACTTTTTTAGGTTCTAAACTGGTTGATTATTTTTTCCTCCAGACTTCGCTAGCATTTCCTTGCACACGTTGAACGCGAATTTGACATCATTTTCGGTGGTCAGTTGACTGCATACGGCAAGACGAAGGAAAAACATGCCATGCACCTGAACAATCTAATTCGCGACAAAAGTTTCACGTATAGGAGCAGTAGTTAGGTAAGCAATATATGTCACTATTTCAACTATAATGGAAGAGATTGTATCGACGCTGATTACTACTCTGAAGTATTATAATTTGTCGGTTAGACCTCAACCTATGGCGTAGGGGTCAACACATTCCATTGCCACCTGCCCGCTGGAACTAAGATTTCGAACACTGTGTCGAGATCTGTTATATTCCTTAAGTGGAGATCCTGTGACCCATTTTCTGCGTGCTGATAGTAGTGACATATGTCGTCTCTAACCCTTGTTCTTACATATGTATATTACACTATTCGGTACCCCTGGCTTCTGCTAATAAGGAGGATCTTTTCTGTAGCAGGATCGGAAAAGATGACTAGCGTGGGCGTTCTCTTCCAATGAATACTCTATTATCAGCATATCAATTTATTTCTTCTCAACGAAAAAAGACGCCTCTTCCTTCAGACGCTCTCTACCCTCCTTGATCAATCCTAACCATTTTTTCACTATCACTCACTCATCTACTACACCTTTAGAACACACATGATTCACCTATTTGCTGAGTGAATCGCGATGTTAAAGCCAATGTAGCCATGATTGTAATGGCTCGTGGCTTCCAGGAGCTAAAAGTCTTGTGTATCCCACGAGATGGCACTTACTCCGGCTTACTCCGTGATTTGTAGGTCTATTTGTGCCGATACTCTTCAACCTTCAACACTCAAGGGTCTCACAAGGGAAGGATACCAAGTTGCAGTGGCCATTTAAAGGCACCTATCACAAAAAAGTTAGGGTACCCTTTTCTGACGGGAATTGATAGAACTACTCTAGAATAAAGCGATAACAACGAAAAAAGCTCAAAAAACGATGAACAAAAAGAATTAAAAAGGGCCAAAAAA
>UZAF01018068.1:0-20225 GCA_900617895.1 Haemonchus placei | reverse complement strand
CGAATGGCCACTGCCACCTGGTATCCTTTCCTGGTCAGCACGGGAGAAGTCCGTTGCGCGCGTCTGTCGAAAGTAGGTCACCCCGCCCATTCAGGTCTTGAGATGACATGACAGTACCAACAAATGTCAGTGGAGCGAGTGATATGTATTTGTCCGTGTTATCTTCTCTTTGAGCTGACTGCCGTGGGCCAAGCGCAAACCGTATGCCCCATCGACAACTGCGACGTCTGTGAAGCATCGCGGGCTGACCCGTCGCATTCGACGGCTGTGGTGTGACCTAGTTTCGAAGGACGAAGCGACGAAGCGCACCACGCAGTACGGTTAGCCTTCTCGCATCCAGTGCTGTCAAAAACAAACCTTTGAAGGTACCAAATGGATACGGCGGTCATCGTTGATAGCATTGCATAGAGCTTCGTTGTCCACGTTGCTGCTCTGAAAAGATATCAATGATAGGATATCACTACTAAGGGGAACACTGAGTAACAGTGCCATGTTGCCGTAAGTCCCCTGTTTTCTAGAGCTTAATCGAGATGTGAAATTGAAAGGAAATTTATCAAGCGTTCATTTCTTTTATATGACACGACGATGTGTCATTGATGTCGTAGAGCAAAATAGCGGAAGATTTGTTATATTTTATGAATTGCTTCTGTCAGATTCAGTCACTTCTCCGAACTGTCCCGATTAAGCGAGTAATATTAGGTTGAGTCATAAGTCCTGGAACAAAATGATAGCGATGACTTCTAGAGATCGTAACTCGGGAAAGATGTGACGGAAATGGACGCGCGAGGCATCTTTAGATAAGAAAGAGAAGCTCTTCCGAAACATGCTAAAGAGTACACCTCACTATTCTCTTTCCTGCAAGCATGCCCCATAATTTCAAGAATCCGCAACACCATCCTATTTCTTTTTTTATCTGGCCAAGAACCCACGGAGATAGATAGACGTATGAAGGAAGTTTATAAGAAGGTTGCTCCTGCTAGATGCTCAATTCACAAATGGCATTCGAAGTTCACGTCGGACGATTATTCCGTCGAAGATGAAGACCATATAGGACGCTCAATGGAGTTGGATTTGGGGGTGCTGCGGAGCCAGGTGGAAGCCGATCCGTTTCAAACTACTCGTGAACTGGCAGTCACCTTTGGAGAGTCAGTCCACAGTTGTTCGTGAATTTAAGTCAATCGGCAAGCTCGGTCGATGGGTGCCTCGATGCTTTGAAGCAGTATGACATGGGCTGCCGCGCCGACATGACACTTTCTCTGCTCAACTCAAGCGCAGGAGATGGTCAGGTGTACTCGTTAGTATGTCTTTGAAAGAGCTTTTTATACCCTATCTAACGATGCCTCGCGCGTCCATTTTCGTCACCTCTTTCCCGAGCTATGATCTCTATAAGTCATCACTATCACTTTGTCCGAGGACTTATAACTCAACCTAATACATTCGGGTTTGAAAGAAAAGTCTAAGACGTACGTTTCTAGTTCTGAAGCACACAAGGCCAAGATGTTGCGGAACGAACAATTCGAATTCGTTATCTTCTTCGATTAGTCTTGCAAACAAAGCTGCAAGATCTACTTGCTGGAATGGATTTCATCATTTTAGGAAACGACATTCGAAGATGAGTTATGGAAAAATTAGTTATGGGTTGAGGTTCCTTGGCGTCAATCAATCCCGTTTTCGGGATGCCTCCCCCCCTCGCATTCGATTTCCGTTCAGAATCGTAGTAGCGGTCTTAATGTGCGAACGGGCTATGAGGTTATTTGCGATGACCTGCCGAGGAGCAAGTCAAAGTTTCCCAACATTGGTTGTATATCTATCGGGGATTCGATCGCGGACTTTGCACGTGATAGTGCGCGCTCCCTAGCTGGCAAAGTAAATACCAGCTCCTAGTAATATTTACTTGACAGTGAAGCCAGGATTTCAAAAAAAAAAAGCTAGCACGATTTTGAAGACCCATGCAATGGAGTGGGTGCCCATAGCCTCCTCATCAAGTGGACTAATAGCGAACTCAAATGTAATGAGCGACTGTAGTTCTCGGGAAACCTATTTGATACATTTGAAAAAGTCCGAGCTGAAAACGAGTGACCTACTAACCAACTGTAACACCTTCTGAATGTATCTGACTCCAAGACGGCGCAATACAAACCATATCTTGAGAGCACGGAACCTTCGTCCAAGCGCTATTTGAAGATGCTGAAAAATCTGATTTGATTACTGATCAGTAAATATCAGCACACATCAATCGCACGGCTCTTCCGTTAACCTTGAGCTCACAAAGAATTGTCTTGTAAACAGCTGATTGTGGGCCATCACTGGAAAAGGGCAAACTTTTTTTTCGCCTTCATTGACGTCTGGCTGTTTTACTGCAATAGGGACTACACCCTAATCCTACATCATTCAGTGAGACCACAAAAAAAAATTGAGTAGGCAAAATTAGGGGGGGGGCACGCTACCGCATAGCGAGTGGGGATGAGGGACTGTCGGCCTCAGCAAGTAAATTTGAAATACATGAAATGAAAAGGTGATCTTGATCGACACACAGCAGCGCACACGTAATATAAAGGGTGTGCCAAAATTATGTGCGCTAATCCATGGCAGTATATTCTAAGGTTCTAAGCTGAGAATGACAATGAAATCTATATGCACGTTTGCTAACATTATTTGTTTTTATTTATTATTTATACATTTATACACTCATCCGAGTGCGCCAATAGAGGGAACTGAGGGCAAGTGTACAACTACAGGAGAGTCTAACCAAGATCAAGATAAAACGAGCTGAGCTGAGCCAGCAGCGACAATCCGCTGAATACCAGTATCTACTCCAGGGTAGAGGTGGAAAAGAACTTATCTGCGAAGGCCGGGCCACACACGCTACAATAGCTAAACTGACAGCCTTGAAGAGAAGATTCCAGATAGCCAGTACCCGCACTGGTGGCCATGGTGCCTCATCCGAGAAGGAGTCACTGGACCAAGTCTTAACTTCGGCACAAAGGTATGCCAACCTCTCTCGCGGAACCGACTTTTCGGATACAGGCAAAAGACAGTACATGAACAGAAGGCTAGGCGCATTATGTACTACAGCATGCCCCATTCATATCAAAATATCTCCCATGAGCACGGATACAAGTCCAGAGTTTGTTTTGAACTCCTTGCATGTTTGCATACAGATAAACTCCTTCATTTCTTCCCAGCAGTTCTTGAGTCTTCTATGGATGAGTCCATTGAGACAAGATCTGGAACCCAGGACGGCGATTTTTCTCTGCTGATGAAGCCATGCAGCCATGTGGCTCGGCACCGTTCCCGGGCGAGCCTGGCTCTGTGGGTTGGAGAGCCGTCTTGCAGGAAGGACTACGAGCTGTTCCATTAAACTTTGTCGGATCAACGCTTCACCACATTTATCAGTATGCACTTTGAGTACAGGATTTCATCAATTTCTCCCGACACCGATGAAACCATGGGCGTGTTATCCCTGCCGAGAATTCCCTCAACGAACACCACTTTACTGTTCTTATAGTAGCTCTTCTGTGAGGAATGCACGCTCGCATTTCTTTCTATTTCCGAAATGCTGTCGTTTTATTTGTTGAGGAGTGGTTTGTCGCATACATTCTCTAGCCAGAGGAAACGATGAAGGGTTGCGTGTCCCCACTTAAGTAACTTAGCAACTTTCTGCATATTTCGCCCTACACTTTTGATTGATATCGGAAATGAACCGGCATTTTTGCATACGACAGGAGCGGCAATGAAGCTTTTACTTAACAATTCCCCCAACGACAACCTCGATAAGTCCTGCTCCTTTGCCGCCTTTTTGATGGGTCACCCAACATCACGAACGGAGCATTTTAATAGCCCCATTCTTGGAGAAAACGGCCTTTCTACCTTTCCAAATTTGTCTCCGATTGAATCTTTTTCTCTGTATTGCTTAACAGCCTTCTGCACGGATACTGTAAGAAAATGCCTTTCCGCTACTCGCAGCCAATGATCATAAGTGGCACTGAATGAGCCTCCGCCATCTAATAAAAGATATTGAAAGCTTCAGTCCAGTAACCATGCATATTGCAAAAAAGCCTACTTGTGCAACCAATTAATAAAGAACGAAGTAAATTCGATAAATGAGTCATTTTTCTTCAAAAGTTTCTGAATTTTGGCACCCATAATTTTGGGAGACCCTGTAAAAAAGTCTACAACCCTTTTTACTGACTGGTGGTTTTGTATGATCGTGGGATTGTGTAATTTTTCGATTCATTGC
Organism: Haemonchus placei; assembly: GCA_900617895.1. Lineage (NCBI taxonomy): Eukaryota > Metazoa > Nematoda > Chromadorea > Rhabditida > Trichostrongylidae > Haemonchus > Haemonchus placei. The sequence goes on along the minus strand of UZAF01018068.1, from coordinate 15,985 downwards.
CTTCAGAGGGGTAACTAGCAGCTATTGGCAGATCGCCATATTAACTTCTGTAACAAACCCTGTAATCCGCTGCTACTGCCTGATGTTCATGCTTCAGATATACTGGATCGACATTGAAGTACTTCGTTGCGGTAACACCGTCTTTGAACCTGAAAGAATCTAGTAGCATTCTCTGTATTGTATTCCCTGTTATCACTAAATAGCAGAATGTGACTATCATTTGATCAGAACTCATAAGTGGGGCATTCATGGCTCACGAGTGAAGGTAAAGATCAAGGTAACCAGTGTGAACCCTTTTCAGTGTGTATCAGTGAATGGAAATTTGTCGGATGGACCCACATGGGTCGCAAAGGCGTACCATAGGTCAAGAAGGATCATGAGAGGGGCGGCAAGATCACCCGCTACCTATCCATGAAAGAGGACCTGGGGGAAGTTTGCGCGGGTCTTTTGGGTATAGGTAGTTGAGGCATTTTGTTTAGAATATTCGGATCCTTTCTACCATAGAACCCGCAACTTCTGGCCGCCTGCGACGATCGCTTTCCCCAAGACACACCTCGCCCTCGTCGTCACCTCCCGACAGTTTTTTTCCGTTCAACTATTTCCCGTATTTTCCTCGTTATTGTTCTTTGTGGTTACGCCATTAAAGTTTGTATAGCTACGCGTTTTGTTCCTCCGTGCAAGGTCTAGAACTATCCTTTGGACGGCTACTATAAATCAAAATTCCTTTAAATGTCTGAAGGAAGACTCCTTCCATGCAAAATTTTAGTGTGGAACCTTAGTCATCGGGACAAAATGGTTCCTCAAACGTTTTTTCTACTGTAACTGAATATTACTGCATTCGATCGATTTTCGAGAACAGATCGACTTCTTCTTTGGATTAGTCGTCGATCAATACAAACAGATATCCAAGTGGCTTCACTGTTGAGTATTCTTGAATACTGAGTAAGTAGGAATGCTCCCAAGCTCCTGAGCTACTGTTAATGGGTGTACAGTGGTAATTCCATTCACCCACAGCAGCGGCAATTACTAGATAGTTGTCTCACCTAATCATATGTCTCAGTTGAATGCCGCCGTTAGTTGTCTCGCTAAGGGAGATGGCATTTGTAACCACCGCCAGCTATTCGCCAATGCCTGCTCACTAACATTGAGAGCACTTTCTCTCACACTCCATAGCTCGTTTCGAATACCCCTTCAGATTCGGCAGCACTTAGATATTGGGAGGATAAAGAATTAAGTTGCCAATCAATCCCGTTTTTAGGATGCGCCCGACATTCAGCTTCTATTTGAAAACGTAGTAGCGTATCGAACTCAACTCTTAGGCAAGCTTTGTACCAATTAACCGACCTCGCAGGGAAGGAAGGGTTGTTTCACCGAATACCGTTCCGAGATCGTGCCGCGGACAATGCCGTACCCTTTTGACACTTTGACATACCACCCCACATTTCAGGTTTCAGCTTTTCCCATAGTTTCTCGAAACTTTACTCACCACATAGGCGAACAGTCAAAGTTTATGAGCATTGACTTATGTGCGTTAAAATTGTACGAATCCACGAATTCCATTCCTTTTGACAAATAGCGGAACTCAGGGCAAATAAGAAAAGAGCCTAGAAATTGAATTTCATCAATTTACAAAGAAAATATAATTACAATCAAGTTTACGGCTAGCAATCCGTGTTAGGAGGGAGAGAGAGGGGATTGAGTCGTACTGGAAAGCGAGGACTGTCTCACCTGCGTATGCGGCATCAACATGCAGATAGATATGCTCACGATTACAAATTGGTCCTAATTCATCTAGTCGATCCATTCCACATGATGATGTCGTTCCGATGGTGGCAATCATTATGAACGGGATCAATCCCCTAGCGCGATCTTCCTGTAGTTTCATTTTTCTTCCAATAGAGTTTTCTTTTGCTTCAAACTAGGTCAGGAAACTATTGGCGATTCAGTGTGATCACCTTTATAGCCGTCTCTAAGGTATCCTTGGTTACCGTGTAGTTCTTCAATTGGGGATCGATTGTGCTTCGTAACTTTCGTAGTTTCACACCACATAACATTACATCCTTGTCGACTGATGAATGGGCCTAAAATATAGAAACTAACTGATAACAGAACAGAGAAGGGAGCACTATGGGAAGGACACCTCTCTAATAATCTTAGCCTAGGTTCAAGCCTGCGCTCCAGAACAATTGTTAAGATCAGGTGCCCTCCAAAAAAGTACACGAATAGCTGTGGCCCTATTAGCAGTTGTGTGAACTCTTCGATTTATTCATAACCTAAATTCTGTGATAATAGTTTCCAACTTCTCTCTTGCTTGACTTCGGCATAGTTGTTTATGATTGCAGTATTCTTGTGCCTTGCGTGGTTGTTAGGTGGAACAATTTATTTGTTAACGGCCTAACGTTTCAACGTTTGCGTCTTCTTCAGAGGCCTAAAGCAGCTCGAGACTAGTTGCCCAGTATACAAAGAGCGCAATACCCCCCGTGGCGAATGTTACGACGAATTCAAAACCCGTATAACTCTCCAAGATTCCACCCGCTCAAGCGGATGTAAAATCCGCTGTCTCCACAAGCGACTGTCAGTAACGAATGAGACTTATTGGTTGTCTTCCTTATACTTGTGATAAGGAAGATCACGTTGTAGTGCTACTAAGTCACAAGTCGCAGTGCGGTATATATGGCAAAAGATAATTAGTTATGGACGGGCAAGTCTGCCATTAGAGGCGCTCTGGATTTTCCAGAGAAATCCTAAAATGAACGGTGGAGGTGAGTGCCCGTCCATAACCAATTATCTTTTGCCATATATACCGCACTGCGACTTGTGACTCAGTATCATCACAACGTGATCTTCCTATAACAAGTATAAGGAAGACACCCAATAAGTCTCATTCGCTACTGACAGTCGCTTGTGGATACAGCGGATTTTATATCCGCTTGAGCGGGTGGAACCTTGGTGAGTTATGCGGGTTTTGAATTCGTCGTAACATTCGCCAGGGGGTAATGCGCTTTTTGGATACTGGGCAAATAGTTTCGAGTTGCTTCAGGCTCTGAAGAAGACGAAAACGTCGAAACGTGAGTCCGTTAACTAATAAATTGTTCCACCTAACAAGCTCGCATGGCACAAGAATATTGTGATAATAGTTATTTTTCGTCGCTTCCCAATAGAAACTCAACCCAAGTTCAGCACAAATAAGCGTTAATCAATCCCGTCTGAGGGATGCGCCTACGCTTTCGACCTACGTTCAGAATCGCAGCGGCTTATTTTATGCGTATGTGACCCATACAATGAATTGCGGTGGCCAGCCGATTTACAAGTCAGTGCTTTTATCTTGATGTTTTGTTAACTGCTGTTTTAACGCCGCAGTGCGCGAAGCGAAAGTCTCACAAGGTTGGCGATTCGTGGGCAATACTCCAGTCTCGGACGGGACTCGAACCCGTACTTGTCCTTTCCGGGGACCGTGCTCTTATCCCTTACACTACCGAGACCCCGCTTGCCCTCGCCTTCTTAGTGCTTTTATCCTCCCACACGAGTATGGTACCAATTAAACGGCCCTGGAGGAATAGAATGCCTCGTTGGCCCAGGCATATATCGATCCAGGATCCGAACCCGCGATCATGTGTGTGTGCAGCGCGCCACTTAGAACTACCACCTGTTACGGTAATCCCCATATTAGATTGTTTGAGCATTTTAAAAAATCGATTTCTCGAAACGTCAACATCATATCCATTTTGTACTACCGATCTCGGGTATGGGTACATTCACCCAGAACCGGACGCGCGAAATCGCGCGGCGAAATTCGTGGCGATTCGAACGGCTTCAGCGCCTATTATTGGGGTCCAAATTCGAAGTAGAGCTGAGTAGTACGATTATCTGACCATACTAATTACTCCACTTGAACTTTGCTACCATGATAGGTGTCAAAGTCGTCCCGAAAGCCACGATTCTCGCCGCGCCATTTGCCGCGTCCATCCAGTTTTGGGTGAATGTTCCATCCCCCACCGATCTCAGCTACGATCTGCTTTGCAGTACAACAGGCATCTTAACTCGGATTTTTTCATTTTATATTTAGGAGGAAAGGCTGGTTCAGACAGTTGCAGGATCGAAGGCCGGGAATGAAGAGGAAGAGCAAACCAATGGAGGAAGACTAGCTAGGGAGATTGCGAACAAGTATCTTTTATGAGAGCGGCAGAAAAGGCAACCTGTACCCCGACACCATCAACCGATAGTTTTCATGGCCTTTCCAGCATACTTATCAGCTTTTGACTACCCTATCCACTGAAACACTGCTTGACTGCTTTTCGATGGATCCTTTTAGTGAGCGTTGCGCTTGGCTTGGGACATAAGGAAATCTCACAAGCGTCTCGTAATGTTGGTGTAAGGATAAATTTGGTGGTGGGCTGCAGGATCACCAAGGTTAAGCAGACCACCGTAATCTGTGCAACGAGTGCTAGACATTTCCAACAATAACATCAATGGACCCTATACCACTCATTCTATAAATCATACTCGATTGATGGGACGGGCTGAGCATAGCTCTGGATAAATGACGATCTAAAAAAGCCCCTGTCTTGAGCAGTGCTTTTGATTGAAAAATGCGTATTGATCGAAATGTGATTTCCAAAAAATCGTACCTGATCAGAACAATAAGCGACCAATTTTTCGAATACTACTGGATCATGGAAGTAGGGAGTTATTATACCAGATTCGTCCTCCGTATTCTGAAAATGGCCAATCAATTACTGGTTCGTTGATGAGAAGTTTCATCAATTTCTGACATCTATATAACTCCTAACTAGGGATGCACTGACCGAATTCTGACGTACTTTGGCTAGAACACTCTTCACGGATTTTCCGAACTCTGTATTGGCCATCCAAGACAGAAATGATGTTGACTCGTTCTTCACCGCCTTGATAATCGCCAATTATGACCGCCTTTGGGAATGGAATACCATTTGAGCCGACTTACTTCTACGGCTCTAGCCCTTGCTGTGAGGATAGCGATCAAGGTGGCATCACTGGCAGTATTCTGGATGATACCACAACCGGTGCCAGGATGAGAGTTCTGAAAGAAGGTCTTTGCAAGGAAAATATTTGTAACAGGAGTAAAAGGATAAAGGATAAAGTTTTTGACGTTAATCAATCCCGTTTGACGGATGTGCCCTGCACTCGACTTCCATGCAGAATCGTAGTGGCGTAATGAGTGCGTATACGGCTTATACAATGAATTGAGGTGGCCAGCCGATGTACAAGTCAGTGCTTCTATCCTCCCAGACGAGNTAGGCGGGCATCGATCCGGGATACGAACCCCTGACCGTGCGTGTGATATAGTGCGCCACTTGCCACTACACCACTTCCGCCCTGTTAAAAATAGGATTAAAATACCCCTGCTCTACTGTCCAAAAGTGTTCTACTACTCCTTGGTGTTGATCCATCTCATTCGCAAGGTGCAAGTCCACTGTTTTCGTAAGTCGTCGTCACTTCTTTCTATTCAAGGCGTCTTCTGGAGTTACCTTGATTTCTGGGAGGTCCTTCTTTATAACATTCCCCCATCTCTTCTTCGGGGCTTTATTTGGACACTATCTTTCCGCTTCAAACTCTGTTGCCTCTCTGATAGCGGATCCTATGGCCTTTGGAGCAGTTGCCCACACCATCGCAAATGTTGCTCTCTCATCTTCAACTGGACTAAGGCTGGTCACATTACTCTGGTGTCCTCGTCCCTGATCTGGTCCATTCAAAGGCCTGAGCATCCCCATTTCAATTCAGTGAAGTTGTTTTCATGTTTCTTTTCGTACGAGCCAGTACACGCTGCCATGGGGCACGACTGTTCGATTCACCTTTCCTATGGGCGGCCTAAAGCGTCGTCGGTGCCACTGAACTCCCACTTCATCCAAGCCGTGTTTGTTCGACCCTTCACAACCTGATCCACTCTACCGTAGCGCCTGGATCAGTCCCCAATATCGGATGTCATCCTTTTAACGAATTCGTCGAGACTGGCTGCAATTGATTTTCAGGGGTTCTGAAAATGCTGCCAGAAAATTCACGATAGTCTTGACAGATTTTTTAGATTTCTCTTAGAATTCCGAAAAATATCCTCTTAGAAAACACTGCTTACTATGTGCACAACATGCCTTTAGACTTCGGGATATATTAGTTGGTTTACTATTTATAATAGACCGAGACTCATCATTAATTCTTTTTTCCGTTGAAACGAGGCTGGCACAGCTTTTCACGCTTTCAAAGGGATCCAAGGTCAATTATGAAGCGCACATCTCAAAGAATTCAGCAGGGAGTGGCCGCTCCGAACTCTTGAAGAAGTACGTATTGAATATGGGGAGACAGTTTGACCCCCTTATAGACCTAAATAGGGAAGAGGTAGCCAAGTATGTCATGTGTACGTGGGATACGGGCTTTAGGAACGGTCTTGTGTAATCGATCCGCCGCACGCCGCTGACGCGGACCATTTGCCTCATTATAACAGTTCTAGCGTTCTTCATACAGCTCAATCGCTATTCGATTATAACTATTGGCATGATTCTACTATAAGTTCTTTTGTTCCGTATTTCTTACTTGCTGCTGCACTCTGCTACATTCCTCCGCGCGCGGCGTCCCTCTCACCGCAACGCGACAATTTCGTTTCTGCTGCACCACACCCACAAACATTTCACCACAGACCAGATTTCTCTGAGATTTTGTATGGAATTGCCATGTAAGCACGACTCCTATGCGTATACAGTAGCGCTCAAAAGTCTTCGGTGAAACGCTTTGACGCTTTTCTGTTCATAATTTTTTTCTTACCATTAGTAGACCAAATCGCGCAAAATTTGGATATGGTTAACTAGAGCATATTTCACCCTACCCAACACTATTTTACTGCGAAGCTGCAATATCCACAGATAGAGCAAGGTGTTTGTTGCTGTGGCAGATTTTGCTAAAAGTAAAGNGTGTTCGGCATTACCGCTCGTTAACTTTAGACAGACCAAAAAATAAAGAGATTCTGGAAGGACCATCATCTGTAATTCCAGTCGATTTTGAGTTCATGCTCTTTGGGATATCTGGAACATGATCAGATTGCAGATTAATAGTAGTAAATATTCACAATACATCCACGCTCCAAATATAGAAATTTCGCATGGTTAGATCCAATAGGAAAGGAGTTACGACTGAAAAGTACGGCTGAAGAACCATTTCACCGAAGACTTTTGAGCGCTACTGTATATGTACGTACACATGGGTGTGGCGCACAAAATCTCAGAGAAATCTGGTCTGTGGTGAAATGTCTGTCAGACTTCTTCAAACAATCTAATAGTCATAGAATACAATGTGAATGGATTCTGGTCACCTTAAAATGTTCCGGAAGACCGAGGACGTCCACTAGCCAATCCAGCGTTGCCATTTCAAGTTCCGTCATTGCTGGACCGGAATTCTGGAAGAGATGAGTACATATTTCAGAGCATTTTTTATTACCATACCATTTACATCATTCATTATGTTTGTGAAGCTGAAATTATCGACGCATTCAAGAAAATTACCCAGGAAAATCCGATTCCGGCAATACCACCGCTGAGAATATCGGCCATAATTGCTGGATAACTACATGCAGTCGGAAAGTAGGCGAAAAAATGAGGATGGTGCCAGTATGTGTTACCTGAGATACATAATTTTAATTGATTTGTGGAAATCAGTTCCTTTTGAATTCATCATGAATGGAAAATAATATATCGATGCAGCTTCTTCTCTAGCAGAGATTCTCTGCAGCCACTATGCTGTTCATCTTTTTGAATTCCCCAACAAAACTGGAAACAGAAAGGCGTCCCAATGAACATACTTTTCTGATCAAGCAGAAATCTCTATATATAGAGAACTAACTTTTTGTGTCAGTTTGTGTGTCAGTAGGCAAAAAGTCACGTAGGTCTTAGGGTTTCCCGCTGGAATTAATCTGTGACCTCGGTGATAATAAATGAGCCGTTGCCGGACCGAAAATGGCCGAGACAGGGCGTAGTAAAGACTTCAAACCGATTTGACCGACGCAGACACTTAAGTAGACTGTTTATGCCGACCTTGTTATTACCCACACGGCCATCTCGTACAACCCCTTTCTTGCTACTTTTTCGAGGTCTTATATTTCTTGAAATTTAACAGTTTTTACGCTCGCTTTCTTTTTACGCCACCTCTGTACTTCTCTGCACCGTGACTTCCATTATTTCACTCAAGATAGACACCTCAAAATTACCGTGAGCTGTGCCTTCTAAGCAGCATCGTGTACACAAAGCACGAAGAATATTTATTGAGCGTTGATCAATCCCGATTGAGGAATGCACCTCAACAATCGACTTCCATTCAAAATCGTAGTGGCCTATTGAATGCGTATGTGGCCTATACAATGACTTGCGGTTGCCAGTCGAAGTACAAATAAGGGTGAAAATGTAGTTGGGAAGTTGGTGGGAGGTGGGGGGGAGGGGTACCCATCACAAATTCATTCTAACAAGAAATGCACTCAAACTAACGACGACTAATCCTGGCTATATTAACACTGTTTCAGAGGCGAAGAGGATGATGGGCACCGATCATCTGTACTCTTTTATGCGGTTTTAGCCTAGAAAATGTAGTTTTTACCTGAGCTTAAGTAGGGTAGAAACACCTGGGTGGATGAAATGATTACCTCGTGCCAAAAGAAAGAAAATAGTAGGAAAACTTGCTCACCGCGGTGCTCCTTCCCTCCTGAAGCTTAGTTAAAATTGGCAAATACATTTTATTGACTTCATTCCTTGTCATACTAACATTGTGATAGGTGCCCCCCCTCCCCTCCCCAACTACATTGTCTTAATCTCCTGATTCCCTCTTTCCCAACTTGATTTTTATCACAGTGAGGATGAGGTGAGAATTATGTTCTGAAGGCTAACGAACAGCAGCAAGACATGTGAGTATAGAATCGTGGTCATAACCATCTCCTATCCCTCACAAATGACCCAATTCAGGTCCTTAGCTTTCATAAAGTAACTTTAGTAAGTAAGCCTTACTTCGGAAACCTGGTTACCTTTCATAACGACTGACTCCAAATCCTTGAAGATCGTCTCCCATTCTTCTGGATCACTGGGTGGATGTTCAGGTACCTGAATTTCCTTGTGATTTTCCGTTTTTTACGCCGTTTTGAAAATTTTCCGGTCTTTGGAGAAGATGCGGTAGAGCATGAAGCTCTATTTGTTTACAAAACACTACATTCAAAACCTACGACTTCTTTGACATATCCCGGTTTGATATCTGGCAATGCTTGTCTCTCACGTAGATTTTCCCAAAGATCCGCAACAAAATCTACCATCTCCTTACCATGTCTCCGGAATTCTTCAGAATTCATAGTGGCACCTGGAAAAGATGTAAAAATCCAAAAATGAGCCAAGTTTCATATGTAACAAAGTCGAAATTCTCGAAGAATACGCTGTTGACAGAGGTATAAGGAATGGAGTTTCTTTAGATGACAATATACCCAAATACACATAGATATCCAACAGAGAAACATGGGTACTTAGATAGTCGTTTAGGCCAACACACCGGAAGTATTCCATCTGGCTCAACGTAATGGAGCTTTGCCCGGCTCTGACGGATGGCGGTCAAGAAGCGGATAATGACCGATGCAGGCAGGTAAGACACACACGTATGCATTGCAATGACATCATCCTACCTACTGGACTATTTTGAGAAGGATAACTCTTGGAAAGCAAGTGACTGAAAGGAATTCTCAACCACAACCATTACTTAAAGCGTTAGCTATTAGTCATCGTCAGAATAATCCGCCTGAGCCAACCAAGCCTTCCTACCCTACTTAGGCTTACTCAAAAACTTTCCGGAGTTGGCTAATTGGTACCAAGTTCGTCTGGGATGTTGAAAGCACCGACTTGTACATCGGTTAGCCACTGTTCTTCACTGTGAAAGCCACACGCATTCGGTACGCCACTACGATTCTGAATGGAAGTTGTATGTGACCGGCGCATCCCTCAGACGGGAGTGATCAACGCCCAAAACTTCACCCTTTATCCTTTCCCGTATTAGCCTACTTCATAATCTAACAGCTTCACAGGGTCAATTCGAGCTGTGATCTACAAAGTCATAATAGAAATGAAGATGAGGGTCTGAATTCGCTTATTCAGGATTAGCTCCTTCAGTGAGGATGGAGTAGTTGACGCGCTTTAATGGGATTGCTTCACTTATAATTTACCTTATTTCCTTTGGGATGCATCTCGCATTCTACCTCTATTCAGACTTCTGTTGATGTTTTGAATGCGTATGTGGCCTGTACCATGACTTGCGATGGGCTTATGATGTACAACTCAATCATTTTATTCTCCCGGTCGGGTCTGGTACCAATGACCCAACTATGATGGAAGGCTTGGTTGCCTCAAACAACTTCTGGCCTACGATCCGATCATGTGATCGTGGGGCGTGAATGTGCCCACTTGCCAATACCCTACCTAACGTTATGGGAACAATGTGAGTGAATTTACATACAGACTAGTGAAAGACTAGCTTGTAAAAAGAGCAGTACTCAGCCAATCATTCAGGCGGATTTGAAATCTTGTCCATATTTCACTTTTTCTATGGCTCACAAGATTATATATAAATCGATCGTCTGCCTTCGGGGCATCAGCAATCCTGAACCGTACGTTGGTAAGAGGAATGGGAGTCCTAGGAGTATACAGGAATGCAGATTTTCCGAAGTTAAAAAAGAAACAAAAAAGAAAAAAGAATGAGTCAATCGAGAGTGATACACGTTTTTGTCATATATCCTGCTTTGCACACAGTAAACTAGTAGGTACATTCATAGGTAGAGTGAATCGATAATGGCAAATCCCACGCGTTTTCAATTATTTTTGGTTGAGGATGTTTTTGGAGGCGTCGGCTTAATAATTTATTTACGAGCAGCTGTTTTTCACGTACAAACCACTTTTCAACTCTATAAAAGCACCGTTCTTAAAATTTTCTAGTGAGTTGTGATATCCAAAAAGAGATCGTGGCCTTTTGCTCAGGCACTTGGCAAATCGAATCCACACTGCCTTCCATATTTATAAATTGGCTTTAAAGGCACAGTTCACGATAATTTTGGGTAGTCCAGATAATGATGAAAAATGGAAGACAAGATCGAAACTAGTGTGACTGAGGTGAAGAAACTGCTTGCATCTGTGTTTCCAAAGTGNAAAAAGGCTTCGAAAAACCGTTAAAAAGGGGGCTGGACGAGAATGAAACAAGAAAAATGAAGAAGAGTGGGACGTCCGGACGAGCTAAACAGCGTGTTTCACTGCGTACGTGTGGGTCTTGGTGTGAATAAAAGACAATGGTAAGCGGAAATTCATTCACTTATAAGCATTAGTAAACAAAAAAAACCTTAGTAACAGCAAAAGTAGTTCACATTTTTCAGCCTCTAGGAGTAGGAAATTAAATAAGGGATAGCAGCAGCAAGAAGAGTAGCAGAGGAGAAAAGAATAGGAGAAAAACATCGCCTCATCACTCGGCGACACCTGATTGTGTGTGGGTCCTAGGACGAATAGTTGCAGTCTGTATTGTCTCGATACTCGTCTGACCGTCTGACGGGACATCGATCGAGAGGCGGGAAAGCCACTGGCGTTCCCGCCTATTGAATTATCGTGAACTGTGCCTTTGAAAGTTCCTCCAAACCTTCAAACGAAGGTTTCCTGAGAAAGTCTTGAACGAAAATGTGTCCATTATGAATAGGACTTTAGGAATATCTTCAACTACTCATAATAAAGTCTTAATTTCCAAACACTACGATAAAGATAAAGATAAACAGTAGTTGAAATGAACGAAAGCAGATTTCTTCTCGGAATTTTCTTATTGGAAACGCACTATTATGCGGATTTTGAAAAACCTCGAATGGATTTGCAGTTACGCAAAGCAGTGTTTTCTAACAATAAGCTTGAAATGGTCTGAAAGAGAACGTACTCCTAGATGTGACGTCACTAGAGGCTACTGGTGCCTGAAAGTGGTTTATGATTGCTAATCACTGCTAGCTAACCCCTCTCTGTAAGAACCGTGAGAACATATATGATTACTACAATCGCTACTCCTACACTTGATTGTTGACCATTCTTCTGAAGATGCCCCATATCCCATTTCCATTGAGAATTTCAGTGGCGGCTTCAATGCGTATGTGGTCAATACAATGTCTTGCAATGACCAGCCAATGCATAGGTCAGTGCTTTTTAACCTCCCAAATGGGCATGCTACCATTTTTCCGACCCCGGAACAGAAAGATGGCCTGGTTGGCATAGACGAATACGGGTGAAATCCCACACGGGTGAAAATGTAGTTGGGGGGCCACCTATTCAAAGGCTAGTATATCAAGAAATGAACTCAATGAAACGCGTTATGCCGTGTTATATCACGGACATGCCAGTTTTCAAATAAGGGCATTCGTAAGGAAAGAGCACCGCGGTGAGCGAGTTTTCTTTCATTTTTTCTTTTTTTTTTTTGCAGGAGGTAATCATCCCAGCCACCCAGGTGCTCCTACCTACCTTGGCTTATTTGGGGAACTAAATTTCCTTAGCTGAAACCACATAAAAGAGCTAAGGTGGTCGATTCCCATCATCCTCTACGCGTCCGATACAGTGCTAATATAACAAGGACTAACACGTTGGACTGAGTTCATTTCTTGATATACTGACCTTCGGATGGGTGCCCCCCCCCNCCCCCCCCCCCCCCCCCATCCCCAAACTATGTACATTTTCACCCCGATCCAGAATGCGATTCTCAGGACGTGCTTGTGTAATAGTGTGCCACTTCCCATTACCCCATTTTCATCATACGAAAGCAATACAAAAGAAACTCTTCAATTTCTCCAGAACAATTAAAAGCGAAGGATTTTTAATTGGTGACAATAATTACAAAAAAAAATTTACTGCAGAGCAATGGGAAAAAATTAACATAACATATATGATGTAGTCTTGGAAAAGGTGAAAATCGTCGAGAAACAGAAGAACGGGCTGGTTATCATTGGCCGGCCCCCCTCCCCCTTCCCCAGTCATGATAAGGGTTTCAAAATTCACGCAATGAAGGTCATGTGGCGGTAGGCACTTGAATCGACCGAGCCTATGCTTTTTCTATGAAACACTTCAATTTAGTTCTCTAAAAGCAGTTTACTACTGAATTTTGTTGCTCCCAGATATTTGCTTGTGGGAAACTTTAAAATCGTAAATTTTCGTCTAAGAGCTAGTTTGCATTACGCTTGAGTCTTATCAGTTTGTTTGAAAGTGACGTCAGAAGTTTCGCGTTCTCGCTACTTCCCCACAATTGACGTCATAGTCCACTTCAAAAGGTAAGACGCTTTTGAATATTTTTGGAAAGAGTATTTTCCCATAGGAGTTTACTTACCTTCGGATACATTGTGATGTAAACTGCACTGCAAGACAAATTCTTTTTCAGCGTTGAATAGCTATGATACAATAGAGGGAATTAAAGGCACAGTTCACGATAATCTTGGGTAACCCAGCTTATGATGAAAAATGGAAGATAAGGTCGAGAATAGTGCGATGAAGGTGAAGAAACTGCGTGTTTCCAAAGTGGACAAAGGCTTCGAAAAACGTTAAGAAGGGGGCTGGACGAGAATGAGACCAGAAAAATGAAGAAGAGGGGGGGGGGGGGGGGCGTTTGGACGAGCTATACAATGTGTTTCACTGCGTACGTATGCGCCCTGGTACGAATAACAGACTATGGTAAGCAAAACTTCATCCACTCATAAGCATAAGTAAACAAAAAACCCTAGCAACAGCAAGAAAAGCTCACCTTTTTCAGCCTCAAGGAGCAGGAAATTAAGTAAGGGATGCGGCGGCAAAAAGAATAACAGAGGAAAAAAGAATGGGAGAAAAGCACCGCCTCATCACTCGGCAACCAGCTGATTGGGTGTGGGTCCTCGAACGAATAGTTACAATCTGTATTGTCTCGACACTCCTCTGACGCGATGACGTGACATCGATCATCGATCGAGAGGCGGGAAAGCCATTGACGTCCCCGCCCATTGAATTATTGTGAACTGTCCCTCTAAGCAGAAACAGGCGTTCAAAGGCTGAAACCAAGCCATCAAAACTCATTTTATCGCATAATCTTGTATATGTAAAAAGAGTCAAGAAGTCAATATTTTCAACTACTGCTACTATCTGAATTTGGGCATTGAATAAGTTCAGGACGCTCGCAAGGGGCTCAATGTGCTCACGTCAGATTTGAGAAAGGTGAAAAAGCATTCGAATTCTCTGAAAAAAATGAAACGAAAATATTTTAAAGGGAACGACCGGCTGCTTGCCAACACAGGGTCCTTTATTTTTACTGCTTCATATGTAAAAGGGACGTAGGTGATGTAGTGACAAGGGGCGCACTATCGCATATGCACGGTCTAAGGATCGAGTCCTCGATCCATACCCTCAAGCCAACCGGCCTTCCGTCTCTCGTGGACCAATTAATCGGTACCAGATTAGTCTGGAAGATAAAAACACTATGTTGTAGCACTGCATGCTATTGAATACGCCATTCAATCGTTCCTGCGAAGGGAAGTTTAATATGAGGATGCTTCCAAGAAATGGGATTGATTACCGTCTTTGATTGGTATAAAGAGTGGTCGAAGATTCAGGTTCATGATTTAGAAGGGTGAATGTAAAGCTAGAAGCGGTGAATGGTATGGGGATCAATAAGTATATATAGCGTCAGTTTCAATTATGTAAATATGGAATGAGGCCTAATACTGAGCAAATAGCGGGCGGAGGCCTTTATTGCCTGCAAGAGAGTATCGATGAAATCGACGAGACGAATCTCCCTGTTCAGATATTATGAGGTATTCCTTAGTTACCAGTGAGGTCTTAAATACAAATTACCAGTTATACCAGTTATGCCGCTTAAATTAGGGACAGTGGGTGACGGGCCGGAGGCATAAGTACCTCTGAGTCACTTATAATTCGAGGATCGAATCAGGAACAAATATCTCTCACACCAACGTATGAAGTAGTTGTCTACTCCACAGTAATACGTAACCTTTGACATACACAGCACATTCATCGCCCATTCAAAGTCCTTGGGTATATGGAGGTTTATCTGGACTATATTGAGCTATATTAGGTTCTTGTTGGTCAACTAGTGTTCAAGCCAACGCTTTTTTTCGAACCACCCTTGAAGTGGTAGATGAAAATGCTGAACGGAAGTGATGTAGCGTCAAGTGACGGGCTACCACACGAGTGTGGTCAGGGTATCAGATCCCAAACCGATACTTCTCTAGTTTTTTCAAAAACCTCTTTGAGCTTAGACTGTGCATCGGTTGACCCTCACGAGTCATGATCTGAGGCGAATAACTCAAACTTCCTCAGGTTTCTGAATGGGTATCGAGCAAATGGCGCGTTCTAAAACGGTAGTGATATTCTCAAAGATTATCAACTTATTCTTCTTTCGAATGTATTGTAGTTGGCCTCAGTAAACTCGATAGGTCAGTGGGGCAGAATAGGAATTGAACAAGTTAAAGCAGTTGCTCTAGTCACTGCAGCTCCTCTTGGTAAATAAGCCGGCAGAAAAATAAAATCCAGTAAAAAAGTGTTCAAGATGTTCACAAGACTATCGCTCATACGAATAAGTTTAATAGGTAAAGTCGAGACTTTTCGTGAATCTTTTGTTGAGCTTCCACAGCGATGCCGGGCTTTTTCGCACGTCGCACATCTCAAAATCGGGTAGTTGAACCTGAGACTCTATCTCCTTCGCTGAGGGTCCTTTCCCACTGAAGGATCCCCAGCCGGATAGCCACTTAGGGCGTTCCCAGGTAGCGGATAGGGGAATCGATCGCCGACCAGAAGTCACCGATACATGCCAGAGACGCAGGTGGATTAAGGGGATGGACTCCTTGATTCTGCTGTGCTGACCGGTATACCTCCTGTTTCTCGCAGGCGTATCCTACGTATGTGGAGCGTCTGTGGGTGCAGTTGGTATTCTGCCCATCGACTCAGTTGAAAGC